>PVJS01054791.1:0-12850 GCA_004027185.1 Glis glis | reverse complement strand
AGAGAGAGAGAGAGAGAGAGAGAGAGAGAGAGAGAGAGAGAGACAGGGAGAGAAAGAGAGAGAGAGAGAGCTGAGGCTGGCCGCGAACCTGGATCCTCCGGTCTCCGCCTCCCAAAGTACTGGGATTACAAGCGTGCGCCACCACGCCTGGCTAGATGACCATGTTTTAAAGATCACATTTTTTCTCGATTAGATACACCTGGCTTGTTTGGATACTTGATTTAATAATCATTAACCTACTTATACTCTAAGCTCTTTATGTCTGAGCATAAAAATGTTTATAAATTCATACATGAGGATAATAAGGGTAATAGGCTTCCCAGGAGTGAATAGGGGCTTTTATTTTACATCCTCTCCTTCTGAAGCTGTACCAAGGAGATGTAAGTCCCCAAATCCATTTGTACTCTTTTTTCTTAATCTACCTTTGTCATATCTATTAGTTTCAAGTTTTTATTGGCAATACGAGGTTTTCTAAAATAATCTAAAACAAAGTATTTGTAAATGTTCTATTTTATATGATATCCTGTTTAGTAAATCAGAATTTATTTTGATTTTTTAACTATTTTTTTCCTCCACCTGCAGAAAGAAGGACAGAGCTCATGTTTTCCTTACCAAAAACACAGTCACAATAGGTTCAGTTGTCAATAATCTTTGGTATGAAAAGCACATGGAAGTGGAGGTATTAAATGTATGTAGGAAGAAAAAAAATGGTAATAAATTGATGGCAACTTGTGGAAGTAAAGGTATTAAGGATATGTAGGAATAAAAAATGTTAATAAGACTTTGGCAAGTTGGGCTGGGGATGTAGCTCAGTGGTAGAGTGGGTGCTTTGCTTGCCGAGGACCTGGGTATGAGTCCAAGCACCAAGAAGAGCTTCTGGGAGTGGTGGCACACACCTGTAATCCCAGTACTTGGCAAACTGAGACAGCAGGTTCACAGGTTCAAGATGAGCCTTAGCAACTTAGTGAGACTCTCAGCAGCAACCTGGCGAGATCCTGTTTCAAAACAAAAATAGAAAGGGCTGGGGATGTAGCTTAGAGGTAGAATGCCCCTGGGTTCAATCCCGGGGGGTGGGGGAACAAATGACAATTTTCTTTGTTTGTTTTTGGTTTACTTTAATTTTTTCTCTTTAATTGACCCATGACAATTGTACATATTTATGGGGTACAACATGATAATCAATATAGTTTACAAAGTGTAATGATTCAGTCAGAGTAATTAGCATTTTAACTTCCTTACATGTTTATCCTTTCTTTATATTTGAAGCATTCAAGTTCTTTTCTTTGACCTCTTCATGAAATATATTATATATGGTTGTAAATTACTGTAAAACACTAGAACTTATCCCTTCTATCTAACTGTATTTTGGTACCAATTATCCAGCCTCCTTCTATCCCCCTTCCCCTCTACCCTTTCTAACCTTTAGTAATACTACCTATTTTCTTCTTTCAGATCAACATTTCTAACTTCCGCATGTGAGTGAGAACTTGTAGCATTTGTCTTTCTGTGCCTAAATGGTTTTACTTAACATAATGTCCTCCACATCTCTCCATTTTGCCAGAAATGACAGAATTTCTTTCTTTTTATGGTTGAATAGTATTCCATTGTGTATGTATGCCACATTTTCTTTATTCATTCATCTGTTTATGGACACCTTGGTTGATTCCCTATCTTGGCTATTGTGAATACTGCTGTAGTAATCATTAGGATACAAATATCTCTTTGATGGCTGATTTCATTTTCTTTGGATATATACCCAGAAGGGGGATAGCTAGATCACATGGTAGTAACATTTAAAACATGTTTTTAGAAGCCTCCAAACTGTTCTCTATAATGGCTGTACTAATTTACATTCCCACCAAGAATGTATGAGATTTTTTTCTCTGCACCCTCAACTGTATTTATTTTTTGCTTTTTTGATGATAGCCATTTTGAGTACAGTAAGATCATGTCTTATTGTAGGTTGTGTTTTTTTTTTTAGTTTTCTGTAATACTGGGGATTGATCACACGGCTGCTCTACCACTGAGCCATCCTCCCATTCCTTTTAATTTTTTTTTAAATTTTGAAACAAGGTCTCACTAAGTTGCTGCAACTAGCCTCAAACCAGAGATTTTCCTTTCTCAGCCTCCCAAGTACTGGGATTACAGGTGTGCATCACTGTGCCTGGCTCTCATTGTAGTTTTGAGTTACCTTTTCTTGATGGCTAGTAATGTTGAACAATTGATCATCTCCTTGCTGGTCATTTGCATTTAGGTTGTCTCTTCACTCTGTTGATTACTTTTTTGTGTGCAGAAGCTTTTTTTTTGGTAATCCCATTTGTTTATTTTTGCTTTTGCTGCCTGTGCTTTGGGGTTCTTATCCCCCAAAATCATTGACGGTAGTCTTCATGTGTTTCCCCTATGTTTTCTTTCAGTAGTTTCACGTCTTACATTTAGGTCTTTGATCCATTTCATGTTCATTTTTGTATATGGCAAAGAAACAGAGGTTTAATTTCATTCTTCTGCATATGGATATCCAGTTTTCTCAGCGTTTTTATTGAAGAGGCTGTCCTTTCTTCATTGTATGATGTTTTTGATTCCTTTGTTGAAAATCAGTTGGCTCTAGATGCATGGATTTATTTTTGGATTCTGCATTCTGTTCCATTTCTCTGTGTGTTTTTTTTTTTTTTTTTTGCGGTACCGGGGATTGAACCCAGGGGCATTCTACCTCCGCGCTATGCCCCCGGCCCTATTTTTTATACTTTAGTTTGAAACCAGGTCTCATGAAGTTGCGGAGGGCCTCACTAAGTAGATAGAGAGAGAGAGAGAGCCAGGGAGAGAGAGAGAGAGAGAGAGAGCTGAGGCTGGCCGCGAACCCGGATCCTCCGGTCTCCGCCTCCCAAAGTACTGGGATTACAAGCGTGCGCCACCACGCCCGGCTTGTGTGTTGGTTTTTAAGCCAGTACCACGCTGTCTTGGTTACTACAGCCCTGTTGTATGTCATGAGATCAGGTATTATGGTGCCTCTAGCTGTGTTCATTTTGCTCACGATTGCTTTGGCTATTTGGAATCTTTTGTGGTTTCATATAAATTTTATTTTTCCTTTTCTGTGAAGCATGCCATTGGTATTTTGATGAGAAATGACATTCAGTAATACTAATTTGTGTTTTTACATGAATATGATCAATTTTCTGGCTTGATTCAATGAACTATACCCTTGAGATTTCACATGGGGAGAAATAATCTCAGATTTCCTCCAGGTAAGTCTTTGGTATTTAATAACAGCAGCAATTTGTCAAAGTATTTCTCTGGTTTTGGATACAAATTAACAATTTTTCTTTTTAACATACAATGACAAAAACATTTCAACTTTTCTATTTAAATTACACTGTAGTAAATATTTATTTATGAAATCATACTTAGTGTGAATTATTTTCCTGACAGTGGAATTTCAAGTTAGTGTATAGAAAATAATCCTGAAGGAAAGAAAACATCAAGATAATAGTAGGAGAGGAAAGCAAGCAAGGGAACTCAAGAAAACAAGGTGCTATTTTTTAAACATTACCTGAAAACGAGAGAAGAGCTTGAAAAAAGTTAGTAAAGCTAGCTAACCAATCCTCCTTCTTATAATTAGGAAATGAAATTCACATAAAAATCAGTAGAAAAATATTGTGATAAACCCCATTTTATAAGAAAATTAAGGATCATTATAACATTTGTATAAACAATGAGAGCATGTTGGAAAGATATGGTCAGGAAAAGGAATATACATATGTATGTGTGTCTGTACACACACACACACACACACACACACACACACACACACACACAAATGTAATTTACACTGTGTCCATAAAAAGGCCAAGAAACAATGACCAACCCAACATCAATAAACATTAATAGCATCCAGAGTTATGCTGGAAAAAGAAAGATAATTTCCAATTTAAAATAAGGGGGTTCTTGAAGAATTAATTGGGGATGGAAAAAGTGTGCAAAATGAGGCTGTAATATTTTGACAGGCCAGATAGCAAGGAAGGTATAAAAGACTACTAGGGTCATGTCAAAAGGACTCAAGAGCCAATACAAAGAGGTTTATACTGGCCAAAAAGTGGGAGAACTTGAGTTTTAGTAAAGATGAAAATTATAATGTCTTAAAACCTATCAAATGTGTTTAAACACATGACTTTATAATGACTATCTATCTCTATCATCTATCTCTATCAAATGAAAGAATAGCAATCATTTATCCTGTCTATTCTATTTAACATCTATCCCTGGATGATCAAATTGTAGATGAGGGAAATTAGCTCATTTTCAAATCATTCCAGTTAATAAATGAAAACAAAATGATAGAATTAAAATATCACCATATTTCAAGCCCCAGTGAATTAAAGGACCTAGGTATTGAGTATCAGAGATTGCTAACATCAAAAAAAAATAAATAAAAGGAAAACCAGACAGAATGTGCCTTTTGATGATCAAATGCACCACCACTGTAACCGTGCCAAAGACATTAAGCCTGAGTCTTATCAAGACTCCTCTTATCCAGCTGTCATTTTGCAAGAAATATAGACGAACATGTTGTGCTAAAGCATGAGTGTGCACTCAGCAAAATCCAGACTATGGGACACCACAGGTCAAAGATTAGGTTATTGAAACAAATTAATTATAAGAACAGGAAAAAGTTTTTAAAAAATTTAATGATAGCAATTTTAAGAAATGAGAAGGTTTGACTATAGGAATACAAGCTAGGTTAACAAAACAAAATAACGTAAGAAAGTGAGTACCCTAAAAGCCATTGGAGGGAGAGAGCTATGGTCGATATTGGATGGTTTGGGAGCTACTGAAATGACTGGGTAATACTTTTTCTTAATCTGTGAAGTGGGTACCAGGATTTTCAAAGGGCAAGATCAGACACAATTAGCCAATTTGCAAGTAAGAATGAAAAAGAAAGAGTTTATTAATTCAGAGACTTGAAAACTGATTCTAAAGTCCAACTATTGAAAGAAGATCGAGGAATTATTTGAATACAATCTAGCATTTTGTCATAGGGGACTAGAAAAAGAAGAACAGACTAAGAAGTTGGGTTTCTGAAAAAGCAGATAAATAGGCAAACTCTCCACTAGACTAGAAAAAAAAAAGAAATCTCAAATAAATGAAATCAGAATGAATGTCAGAGGCTAATTAAAACTTAATTTTAAAGTAAGGATAGAATAGAGTATTCTTGTCATACTGATCATGAAATTTTCTGAAATATTAAGTTTTTTTCCTAGTAAATCTTTTTAGTTGGAAAAATGGCTTAAGAAAAACACTATATGTGTGGCTCTCCCACCAATGTCTGATAAACCCAACGTACCTACATTTACATTGGGTGTGGGGCATGAAACCAGAAAACAGATTGGTTTAAAATATATAATAAGCTGCAAATAGTTTGGAGAGAATTTTGTTGTACAAGGAACCACACACTTAGAACAAAAGAGATTGTGACTGATACTTATAAAAGCCACATACGCACTCATATTTCTACCAGGAGAGCTAAAGTGGCTGAGAAAGCTGCTCAGACCTCAACGAGGGCATATTCTTTCATGCTTTCTCAAGTTATAGTCAAGGATACTAGTGGAGAAAAGGAGGGCCTCTCAGAGAGCCGAGTCAAGGGGCTTGGAGAACAATGGACTGGGAAGTCACTGTTAGAGAAGAGAGCACATCCCTCCCCCAAATATGATACCATCAGTACATATCCTCAGCAGGACTTTGGAGTTGCTATTATCTTGTGGCTTCTGTGTGTCTCACATTTTTGCTCTTTTGGTATAAAATGGTGTTCTGAAGTTTTCCTTTCCCACTGTCTTTTGGGACTGTCCTTTGTTGCTAGGTCTTCAGATCCAGAGTCACATCTAGACCGATATAGAAACTATTGTGTATCACTCAGAATTCTGGACTTTGAGCAGTGAGTGGACGGAAAGGTTGGATATATTCCTTGGGGAGAGAGAGGTTGAGTGTTCTCAGTGCTGAGAAGGGGGCTATGGTTTGGCTATAGAGTGTCCCTTAGAGAAGTTTATGTGTTGATACTGCAGAAATGTTCAGAGGTACAATAATCGAAGCAGGGCTCTAACCTTGTAAGCGAGTAAATACATTGAACGTCCAATAATTTGGATGGATTTGCTGGGTGGTAACTATAGGCAGGTAGGTGTGGATGGGATGGAGGAGGTAGGTCACTGGGGGCATGGCCTTGGGGACTGTATTTGTCCTTGGTCTTCTGTTCACTTGCTCACTCTCTTTCTGGGCCTCCAAATGCCTTTAGCAGCTTCCCTCTGCCACACCCTGGCACCATGGTCTTTTCGCCTTAGATATGGTCAGCCATGGACTGAAATGCTGAAACTATGAGCCAAATAAAACTTTCCTCCTTGAGGTTATTCTTATCAGATATTTTGGTCACAGTGACAAAAATGCTAACTAACACAAAGGGAAAGTGAAACAAATATTGAATGTTCAGTAGGGCAGACCCTGAAATGTTGTGTGACTGATGATCAACTTCTGGTTTTCTATGCTGGAGGAAGATTGCACTTCCTAACTCTAACTTGGGTGTGGTCATGAGACTTTTAATTAGGAAACAAAATGTGAATAGAAGTGTGTATGTTATTTCTAGGAAGAAATTTTGAAAGGTAGTCTGTGCTTTTCTGTGCCCCCCTATTGCGGGTTCTAGCGGATGCCGCTTGCTCCGTAGTCCTGCCACGGAAGGTTGCTGCTCCGTGTGGCTCCCTAAAAATAATTCCGTGGTTCCTGCCATGGAAGGTTGCTGCTCCAGGCAGCTTCCTGATCAATAGTCTTCTTGCATGAAAATGACATGAAGTCTGATATAATAATTTGGAGAATATATTTAATAATTGGGGGGCTGGGGAGGAGATAGAGATGAGAATTCTTCCGACCTTCTGTAGCCAGGGCCCTTCTATATTAAGGGTTCAAACAATGCAAATGGGAAGAAGCTCACAAGTTAAAACCAGGGCGTGACAATCGCAAGTTAAGACTAGGGAGTGGCAAGGTGAACGTTTCAGGGGGAATAGGAGGTCATCAATGTCCACCTTTTGGTCCCATCCGGTCCAAGGAAGCTTGTCTGTGTGTGGACAATTTCCACTTAGCATGTACTGTGTACATGGTTAGGCCAGTCCGAAATGGTGACCTCATTACGTGGGCTAAGATGGCCCCCAAAACCCCCCACCATAGTTACTAGAAATACTCCAATACTCTGTCATATTAGGTCCTCCTGAACACATAGGCAAAGAAATTATTTGCAAAAATATATTGAATGAGAAGATAACCTTGTCTTTCTCTGGAGAGGATCTTTTATCCTTTTGGGAGGGCACTAAAAAGAAGAATTCCTTTAATATGGTCCAAATTTTGAGATTATTTTTCCACCCAGTTGATCTGATGCTTGGTTCAATCATTCTGTCCTTGGAACCACACTTTTCTCTGGAGTGATCTTTCAGGAACCCATCCTTGGTGGGGTGGAGACATTCTGATTGCTGCCCCATAGCTCTGAGATATTGTCACAAGTATAATTCAGCTGCCACTTCCTTCTAGCTACTACTTCCTGAAGACATTTGGACCCAGGAAAGAAGAGATGCTATGTACTGAGCTAAAGGATTATTTCCAAGATTCTTGGCCTAGTAATTCATTATATATTGTTATGTGTTGATTTATTAAAAGGAAGGTATTCTCAGTGGGAGTGTTAGAAGGAATTACCTAGGCCCCCATTACCATTATCTAAAGTAAAATTTTATTCTTTATATTTCCAGGTTCTCTGGGAGGCCCTTACTCTGTTCAGCAGAGTAAGTAAATACATCTGGTTTCCTTGATGATTTCATATGCTTCATTATTTACGATGACAAAATGTTTTTGATTTATCAGGTTTCTCTTTTCTTCCCTGACTGTTTGAAAACTGAAATTTCAAGGGTAGTTTCATTGATCTGATTGAGCCTTGGTGGATTTTATATTTGATTTTATTGTTCAATATTCTTGCAAATATCTTGTCATAAGTTGACTTTAAAAACAGAGGGAAAGAGGTAAGTAATTTGTACACACACAAGACATAAATATAAAATGGAAATGATTGATCTTATTTTTGGAGAATAAGATTCTAAATCACACAAACAAGATAAAAATGAAAAAGAGAACTCTGAAAATTCAAGAGGTCATTGATATTCTAGTCATTGCTCAATATAATGTTTACCTGAGTAACTTTCTAACTGCATCAATTTCCTCTCAATTTTATGGAAGAAAATAGGAAGTTTCTGTGATACTTTATCTGTGCATTAACAAAATAAATGACTCACTACTTGCTATCCTATAATTATAGTATATATTTTAGTGTAGATTGTTCAATGCTTCTAAAAGTCATTGTCTCATTTGTACCTGAAGTCAGTAGCTCAAGGCCAGATCTTCTGATGTCTGTTTCTCATCTGTTCTAATGATTTTCCAAGCATCTAATTGCCTATATTAAATTCTTAAGTCATGTAGAGCAATTTCTCTTTCCCAAATCAAACACTGACTGATAAAGTCTTTTTTTTCTGTGAGTTTATATTCATGTTTATTTCAAAGCCATGGCAGAAATCCATTCTTTTGCCTGCCAAGACCAGTACATTGTGTGTGTGTGTGTGTGTGTGTGTGTGTGTGTGTGTGTGTGTGTGATACTAGGGACTAAACCCAGGGGAATTATACCTCTAAGCTACACCCCCAGCCCTATTTTTTATTTTTATTTTGAGACATGTTCTTGCTGGTTTGTGAAGGCCTCACTAAGTTGCTGAGGCTGTCCTTGAACCTGTGATCCTCCTGTCTCAGCCTCCCCAAGTACTGGGATTACAGGTATGTGCCACCATGCCTGGCCACAGTACTCTGTTCTTTAGGACACCACCCCACCCATCATTTTATCAATGTGATTTGAATGAATGTTACTACACTAATAACCATTTTTAATCAGCCCAGGGATGGCCAACTGACCTAAGGGAGATCAATCAAAGCATTTCCCTGGAATTTCTAAACTCGAGTCTGGAGAACAAGTCTGAGGCCTCTCTGTTGCTAAAACTGTGAGATATGAGACCTAGGGCCTTTCATCCACTGTTTTTTTCCTATACTTAGTGGACTCAGAGTTGTGTTTCTATTACTTGCAACCAAAAAAAGGTCTTGAATTAAAAAAAAAACCCACCAACTAAAAAACCCTTCAGCCCATGTGAAACTGTTCATTAGCAATGACTAGTATGCATTTGGCCAATGTATTAATGCAAGCACTTTAGGAGTCTATAGACATATAAATTATTAAAGTGGGCAGTACAGACCTTAGAACTGGTATTTCCCATATTGGTCAGAAAGAACAAATTCATAATCCTTGATGTTTATTCCACTTCATCTTTTTTGACAAATGCTTATGATTAAAGATTGGTGAAATTTAGGTTGTATGTCACTATCACTATGAACTATGTTATGATGTGAGACTGTAATGTACCAATAAGAGTATTTAAAAATAAATTTAGATGACCAATACATATGCACAATAAATTATATCTAACATTACCTTTTCTTTCATAATCACATGATAGTGATGGATATAATATTAAATCATAACCCATGATTACCTAGCTAGGGCAAAAAAATCAAGATTGATATTTTCATGGACCAGAAGTAAAATAGTAACTCCCAGTAGAGATGGAGGCTGGAGCCACAGTGAGGCTCAGACTGAAGAGCTGGGACTTTGGTGCTTGAAGAGTAAGTAATAGGGTTGGGAGGGGGGGCAAGAGCTGGTATGAGACTTCTTGTTTTCTCAAAGGATTCTGAAACACAGTTGTGCTTGTGAGGACCTAGGACTTAAGCAGTCAAGAGCCTAGGGAGGAAGGAAGATAAAGACAAGTTCCCATGGTTGGGCATGGCCTTGAGGATTTAATGTACATGTTCCTATCACTCGATGTTATCAACACTAAGAGTACCATCATTTCTATTTTAGACTGTGGTTCTGGATGGTGCTTGAGGGAGGAGGCAAATATTAGACAGCATGAGAAAGAATAAGGAAGAAAGAGAAGGAACAAAAATTAAACAACCAACAGATCTAAAAAAATTCCTGTTCACTTGCTTAAAGTCAAAATTCCAACACACATTTAAATCAGATGCTAAGAATAACTACTAACAAAACCAACAATTAAAATATGAATTCACTGTATATTAAATTTACTTTATAGAACGATGTTACAAAGACCTTGGAGAAACAAAAAACATAATTTACACTGAACATGAAATCATCAAGCAAGAAATTATAAGACAAAGACCTAAAACAGGAATCAATATTTCTGTATTAGATTTTACAAAACAGGGTAATGGAGATAATAGCAAAGAATTAATATCTGAAGAAATAACTGAGAATTTTAGAATTGAAGAAGACTGCATACTAAATATAATGTAGGTTTAATAACAATAAATCTACCCATAAGCACACCTTAATGAAAATGCAGGTTATCAAAAGGGAAAGAGAACAACCTTAGGAATTACCACAGAGTAAAATCAGATTATCTGCAAAGAAAAGACAGATTGTGAGCAGACTTCTTATCACTGACAACACAGGTAGAAAAACAATGGAATAATATTCTCAAAGTACCTCAAAAAGAAATGTCAACTTAAAATTTAATATCTAGCCAAACTATCATCCAAAAGTGAGACAAGGTAACGCTAGGAGGATTTCCCCACCATTGTCACTCACTAAAGAATTACTGGGCCGGGCGTGGTGGCGCACACTTGTAATCCCAGTACTTTGGGAGGCGGAGAAGCCCTATTTTTTATTCTTTATTTTGAAAGAGGGCCTCACTAAGTAGCTGAAGCCGGCTGTGAACCTGGATCCTCCGGTCTTAGCCTCCCATGTACTGAGATTACAAGTGTGCGCCACCACGTCTGGCTGGATAGCTAATTTGAGTGTGCTCTCTGGGACCGTGACCTATGAAAGCATATATGTTTTTAAAAAGTGTAAATTACAAAACATCAAAAATGCAATCTATGGCTCTGAAGCCTGTAGCAATAGAAGAGATTTGACACAGTGCTGGAAAGCCCTAGCCAGAGCCATTAGGCAAGAGAAAGAAATAAATGGATCCAAATTGGAAAAGAAGAAGTTAAATGCTCTGTGTTTGCACACAGCGTGATTTATTTATATAAAATGCTAGACTTGTTAGCACTAATAAACAAATTCAGTAAAGTTGCAGAATATAAAATTAACATACAGAACTCAGTAGCATTTCTATATACTCCCAAAAAACTATTTGAAAAAGAAATCAAGAAAATCTCATTTAGCTACAAAAAGAAAACAGAATAAATTTAACTAATAGACCTGCACACTGAAAATTACAAAATATTGATAAAAGAAGCTGAAGAAGACACAAGTGAATTGAAAGATATCACATATTCATGAATTAGAAGAATTAATATTGGTAAAATATGTATACTACCCAAAGTAATTTACGTAATCAATGCAATTTCTATCAAAATTCCAATGACATTATCACAGAAATATAAAAGATAATCCTAAAATAAGTGTATAACTAAAAAAGACCATGAGTCATGAGAAAGACAATCAATTTTGAAAAAAGACCAAAGCTGGAGGCATCAAACCACTTGACTTCAAAATATAGGACAAAACTGTAGTAAACCAAAACAGCATGGCATAAAGACAGACATAGAGACCAATGGAACAGAATAGACAGCTCAGAAATAATTCCATGTATTTACAGCCAACTGGTTCTTGACCCAGGCACTAAGAACACACAGCGGAGAAAGGAGAGTTGTTAAAACAACTGGCTATACATATAGAGAGAAATGAAACTGGGCCCTTATTTCACACCACATACAAAAACCAACTGAAAATGGATTAAAGACTTAAACGAAAGACCTGAGACTGTAAGAGTATTAGAAGAACACAGAGTGGAAAATCTCCATAAAATTGGCTTGGGCCATAACTCTTTTGGATATAATCCCAAAGTATAGATAAAAATAAAATAAAAATGGAAGAATGGAATTACATCAAACTAAAAATCTCTACAGGAAAGTAAACAATCACCAAAATGAGCAGATGACCTACACAATGAAAGAAAATATTTGTAAATCACACATCTGATAATATCCAAAATATATCCAAACAGCTCAATAACAAGGAAATATAACCTGGTTAAAAATGGGCAAAGGATCTGAATAGACATTTCTCAAAAGAACAAATACAAATGGCCAACAGGTAGAGAAAAAATGCTCAACATCATTAGTCATCAGAGAAATGCAAACTAAAACCACAAGACATATTACCTCAGACCTGATAGAAAAAAAAAGAATGACAAGTATTAGAGATAATGTAGGAAAAAAAAAGATCTATTGCACACTATTGGTGTACAAGTTAGCCAATTAGGGAAAACAATCTGGAGATTCCTCAAACAATTAAAAATAGAACCAATGTATGATTCAGCAATCCTACCAGCAGATATAGCGCCAAAGGAAATGAAATGACTATGTCAAAGAGACATTGGCACTTCCGCATTCCTTGTAGCCATATTCACAGAGCCAAGATATGTAAGCAATCTACATTCCATCAATGGGTAAAAAAAGAAAGTGTGGAATATTATTTAGCTTTTGAAAAGAAGGAAATATCATCATTTGTAACAATATAGATAGACCTGGAGAACACTATACTAAGTGTAATAAGCCAGGCCCAGAAAGAAAAATACTTCACGATCTCTCTTATATATGGAACGTAAAAACATTTGGACTTAGAAGTAGAGAGAAAAGCCGGGTGTGGTGGCGCACGCTTGTAATTCCAGTACTTTGGGAGGCGGAGACCGGAGGATCCGGGTTCGTGGCCAGC
>PVJS01054790.1:0-12851 GCA_004027185.1 Glis glis | reverse complement strand
AAAAAAAAAAAAAAAAGAAATATAAAAAATAGGGCTGGGGGTATGGCTCGGAGGTAGAATATCCCTGGGTTCAATCCCCAGTATCGCAAAAAAGAAAGTCTTCCCTCTACCTGCACCAGAGGTAATAAAACCTTCCCCAAAGAATTCCCTGAGGATAAATTACCCGGGGCACATACACCCCGAGTCCCGCAGGCTGTGCCGGGTCTGTCTTCAGAGACAGAGGGAAGATTCAAGAAATGTGCAGCCTTCAAACACCAACCTAGGTACCTTCAGGGCCCGTGCGCAAGCGGGAGAGGCGGGCCTGGGGGGCCGCAAGCACCCAGTTCCAGCAGGGCTCCCTCTGAGGAGGGAGGGGCAGAGAGTTCTGGGGAGGGGTTTGCACGAGGCTTTCACTGCACCCTAAAGTTTATTTCTGTCCCCCCCACACAACCACACATGGCAAATAGCAGCAACCCGCGGTGGGCGAGCCGAGGCTGCCTTCCGGTGTCCCGGGGCCAGACCTTTAAGGACTTCTGCAGGACCCCAATGGGGAAGCCCTTGGTGGGGTCGGTGGTGAGCCAGAGGCGGAAGTCCGGGTGGGGCTTGGTGATCCTCTCCAGGGACTTCTCCAGGTCCTTCAGCCACTTGACCAGGAGGTGGCAGTTCTGCAACATCAGCCACTGTCCCCGAGCCACCGCCGTCTCCAGCAGCTGCAGGGCCACCTGCACCGGGGGCGGAGGGAGGCAGGAGCGTGAGCCTCCCAGAGCCACGGCAGCCCCACGCTCTGCCCACGGGCCAGTGACAGCCACCCCAGAAGGAGCCCGAAGGGGCGGTGACGTGGGAGCTACGGTGGGAGGCTTCAAGGGATGATCCTAGCCGGGCACGGTGGCGCGCGCTTGTGATCCCAGTACTTGGGAGGCTGAGACAGGAGGATCGCAGGTTCGCGGCCAGCCTCAGCTACTTGGTGAGGCCCTCTGCAACTTAGTGAGACCCTGTTTCCAAATAAAAAAATAAAATAGGGCTGGGGGGTGTAGCTCGGAGGTAGAACACCCCTGAGTTCAATCCCCAGTACCACACACACACACAAACAAAAAGAACAATCCTTTTTTTGCAGGCAGGGGAGGGGGACTAGACATTGAACCCAGGGGCGTTCTACCTCTGAGCTACACCCCTGGCCCTATTTTTTATACTTTATTTTGAAACCGGGTCTCACGAAGTTGCAGAGGGCCTCACTAAGTAGCTGAAGCTGGCCCTGAACCCGGATCCTCCGGTCTCCACCTCCCAAGTACTGGGATTACAAGCATGCGCCACCATGCCCAGCTATTTATGTTTTATTTGGAAACAGAGTCTCGTTAAGTTGAAGAAGGCCTCACTAAGTTGCTGAGGCTGGCCTCAAACCTGCGATCCTCCTTTCTCAGCCTCCCAAGTACTGGGATTACAGGTGTGCGCCACCACACCTGGCTAAGGACGTCCCCCAGGCCGCCCGTGTCTACAGGACGAATGAGCATCCTGCCCCCATCGGCCACCCCAGCCCCACAGCTGCAGCTGCACGACGCCCCCAGCGGGGCGCCAAGACCCGCTCTCCCCTGGGTCCGCAGGCCCTCGAAGCACGGTAAGCCACCCGCCTCCCTTCCCATGTGGAACACGTAGTGGAAACAGGCGTGGCCCGCAGTAAAATCTTGACTGTTGAAATGATTTAAAATGTGCGCTGACGTTACCGCTGCTTCTTTCTGCCTGCGGGTGGGGAGCAGGGCTGGGCTGGCTGCTAGCTGGGCTCACCTGCGGGCGGGCCAGCCTCCCCGGCCCAGCTCACCGCGGCCTCCAGCGGACAGTCCCAAGCGAAGCCAGGAGCCCTGACCCCAAAGCCCATGCACGTGACCCTCACGCTTGCTCGCCAGCCATGCCCCATGTCATGCTGAACTCGTGTGCAAGGTCTAATGGTGCGGTGTGGTACCGAGAGGACTGGCCACAAAGATGCACAGGCCCGCCCGCAGGGTCCCGGCTCAGCGGTGCTTGACCATGACAAGCCTGATCCACCCAGGTTGTTAGGGATGGAGCAGGAGCATGACTGTGTGGAAGGGACCAATCACAGCGTGCATGGTCTCATGACACTGGGGGGTCAAAACTCTTATTTATTTATTTATTTATTTTTGCGGTACTGGGGGTTGAACCCAGGGGCATTCTACCTCCAAGCTACACCCCTGGCCCTATTTTCTATTCTTTATTTGGAAACAGGGTCTCACAAAGTTGCGGAGGCCTCACTAAGTAGCTGAGGCTGGCTGCGAACCTGCGATCCTCCAGTCTCAGCCTCCCAAGTACTGAGATTACAAGCGTGTGCCACCACGCCCGGCTTCAAAACTCTTATTAACACTGTCGTCTTTTCTTTTGCACGTGTGTGTGTCACTGGGGATTGAACCCAAGGGGCATTCTATCTCCGAGCTACACCCCCAGCCCTATTTTTAAATTAATTAATTAATTTATTATTATTATTATTTTTGTGGTACCGGGGATTGAACCCAGGGGCGTTCTACCTCCAAGCTATTCCCCCGGCCCTATTTTTTATACTTTATTTTGAAACCAGGTCTCATGAAGTTGCGGAGGGCCTCTCTAAGTAGCTGAGGCTGGCCGCAAACCCAGATCCTCTGGTCTCTGCCTCCCAAGTACTGGGATGACAAGCGTGCGCCACCACGCCCGGCTCTTAATTTTTATTTTGAAACAGGGTCTCGCTAGGTTGCTCAGAGTCTCACTACTTGCTGAGGTTGTCCTGGAACCTGTGATCCTCCTGTCTCAGCCTCCCATGTACTGGGATGACAGGTGTGCGCCACCATGCCCGGCGACACTGTTGTCTTTCTGACTTCAGATCCTGCTGCTCTGCGGGTGGGAAGCGCCCCTGGCCGACCCACAGAGAGGCGCTCTCAGCTTAAACCCAGGTGAACGCATCCTTGAGGACAGGGACCTCACCTATCTCCCCGCAACACGTTACCTTCTCCTGACCTTGACCCATCGCAAGGAACTTGAGGCGGTTTCCCCCAAAACCAGTTCTCTCGGCCAGTTTCATGAGGTCACTGGCAGGGTCGGAGCCGGGGCTCAGGATAAATACAATGGGCGAGTTGGGCGTGCTCTGCTCAAAGATGGCCTCAAAGCTGATCATTGGGGGCTGCACGTACCTGGTGGGAGAAACAGAATTAGAAAATCCTCTTGGAGCCGGGCACGGCAGTGCACACCTGTCATCCCAGTACTTGGGAGGCTGAGACAGGAGGATCGCAGGTTCAAGGACAGCCTCAGCAAGTAGTGAGACTCTCATCAACCTAGTGAGATCCTGTTTCAAAATGAAAATAAAAAATAAGGCTGGGGGTGTAGCTTGGAGGTAGAATGCCCCTGGGTTCCATCCCCAGTACCACACACAAAAAATTAATTAATTAAAAAAATAAAGCCGGGCATGGTAGCATATGCTTGTAATCCCAGTAGTTGGGAGGCTGAGACCAGAGGATCCGGGTTCGCGGCCAGCCTCAGCTACTTAGTGAGGCCCTCCGCAACTTAGTGAGATCCTGTTTCAAAATAAAGAATAAAAAAAAATAGGGCTGGTAGTGTAGCTCGAAGGTAGAATGCCCCTGGGTTCAATCCCCAGTACCGCAAAATAAATAAATAAATAAAACTGGGCTAGGGATGTAGCTCAAAGGAAAACCGCCTCTGTGTTCAATCCCCAGCACCAAAAATAAATAGATAAATTAATAATAATGTTATATTAATCATATGAAATGATGACTTTTTTGCGATACTGGGGATTGAACCCAGGGGCGTTCTACCTCTGAGCTACATCCCAGCCCTATTTTTTATTCTTTATTTTGAAACAGAGTCTAAGTTGCAGAGGGCCTCACTAAGTAGCTGAGGCTGGCCGCGAACCTGCGATCCTCCTGTCTCAGCCTCCCAAGTACTAGGATGACAAGTGTGTGCCACCACGCCCAGCTAAAAATGATGACATTTTAATATATTTGGTTCAATATGCTATTAACACTGAATTAATACGTATAATATCAAGTTAAAACTTCCCCGTGTCTGTCCGGCCGTGGCTGCGGGCGGTCTGCAATAAGCAGGTGGCTCTCGCTGTATTCGTCTGGAGGGCGCTGCTCTAGAGAGGCGTCGGATGCTGTCACACACAGAGCTGCGACAGTTCTCTCCGGAGCTGGCTGGCCACCTTCCTGAGAGCCCGGCTGGGAACGACATCGGACGCCCCCACAGGAAGGGTCACAGAGACAAAGCGGCACTTACTTCTCTCCCATGGTTACGGTCACGTAGTCGGTCACCGCCCGGTACACCCGATCCACGCGGAAGCAGCGCAGAATGAGCAGCTTCTGGAAGGGGGTGATGTTCTGGTCGTAATCCAAGGGGAACGGGAACTGCTCCAGTGAGTCCAGGTCGTACCACTAGGGAGGGCAAAGGGGAGTCGCTGTGAGGTCAACTCAGAAATGACGCGGCCGCCATCTCCATATACAAAGGAGCCAAAAGCCACCGCGAAGGGATGAGCGTCTAGAGAGGTATGAACGCAAGGCCACGTCTGACCCTGAGCCGCCATCCTTCACCCCAGAAACTATGAGGTCCAGGGGGGGAACCAAGTCTCATTCATTGGGGGCTGGGTCCATCCAGGACGTGGTGCCTGGCAGGGGCTCATCCAAGTGTTTCCTGGATGGATGGATGCATGGATGCATGGATACATGGATGCATGGATGCATGGGTGGATTCATGGATGGATGGATACATGGATGCATGGATGGATGCATGGATGTATGGATGTATGGGTGCATGGATGCATGGATGGACGCATGGATGGATGCTTGGATGCATGGAGGCGTGGATGCATGCATGGATGCATGGATGCATGATTGCATGGAGGCGTCGGTGCATGGATGCATGGATGCATGGATGCATGGATGCATGGATGGATGGGTAGATGCATGGATGCATGAATGGATGGGTAGATGCATGGATGGATGGATACATGGATGCATGGATGGATGGATGGATGGATAGATGGATGGATGCATGGATGCATGGGTGGATGGATGCATGGATGGATGGGTAGATGCATGGATGGATGATACATGGATGCATGGATGGATGGGTGGATGCATGCATGCATAGATGCATGGATGCGTGGATGCGTGGATGCATGGATGCATGGATGGATGGAGAGATGGAGGGATGGATGGATGGATGGATGGAAAGATGGAAGGACGAATGGATAAAGATAGATGGAAGGATGGACGGATAGAAGGATAGAGAGATGGAGAGATAAAGCCGGGCATGGTGGCGCACGCTTGTAATCCCAGTACTTGGGAGGCTGAGACCGGAGGATCGCAGGTTCGTGGCCAGCCTCAGCTACTTAGTGAGGCCCTCCGCAACTTAGTGAGACCCTGTTTCAAAATAAAGAATAATAAATAGGGCTGGGGGTGTAGCTCGGAGGTAGAATGCCCCTGGGTTCAATCCCCAGTACCAAAAAAAAAAAAAAGAAAAGAGAGATGGAGAGATAGAAGGATAGATGTATGGATGGAAGGATGGATAGATGGAGAGAGAGAAGGATGAATGGATGGAAGGATGGAGGGATTGAAGGATGCATGGAAGGATGGATGAATGAAAAGGATGGATGGGTAGCCAGGTGTGGTGGCGCACACCTATAATTCCAGTTCTTGGGAGGCTGAGACAGGAGGATCGCAGGTTTACAGCCAGCCTCAGCAACTTAGTGAGGCCCTGTTTCAAAATAAAAAATAAAATAGGGCTGGGGGAGTAGCTTGGAGGTAGAATGTCCCTGGTTCAATCCCCAATACCACACACACAAACACACACACACCAAACAAAAAAACAAAGAAGGATGGATGGATAGATGGATGGATGGATGGATGGATGAAGGATGGACGAATGGATGGACAGATGGCTCTCCACACAGCTAGCTGACTTGGACGCAGGAAGGAGATTTCCATCCGGGGCTTAGAGGGCGTTGGTTACACTCAGTGTTTCTCGCAGGAAACCCCTGTCCCCCGCGAGGAGCAGGCCTGGGGTTGAGTTCGGAGGCCGCTGGCGCGTCGGGAAGGGGAAGGGGAGAGGCGGCGGCTCACCTCCTGCCAGACGGCGTGGTGGTCCTCAACGTCGTTGGGAAGCTGCCCAAAGTCATCGGAAAACGCTTCCGACAAGAGCATGATGTCCTCCCAGCCCTGGTCGGGCAACCAAGCGCAGGGCTTTTTCCGCGTGCTTTTCTCCAGGGAAATGTTTCCTGATCACAACGGAAGAGGAAGAGGAGGCGGCCATTGCGCTGCCGACCCGGGCAAGCAGTTCGGCTCCTGGACTTCTCTGGCTCAGGGGAAAAGTCCACTTCCCAGGAGCGGACGGGCTCCCCTCGACGCCACCAGCAACCCCACCAGCGACCCCAGCCAGCGGCGGCCCAGCCCTCGGGCCAGGCGGGATGCTCTGAGTCCAGCCAGAGCCATGGGGGGCTGGAATTTTCAGTGGCGACATTTAGGGTGGCAGGGCGACTGGAAGCCACGGTTAAGGAGAATCTCAGCTGGTGGCGATGTTCGTTGTCATGAACAACCTTGCATACCTGAACCGCGCAGGTCAAGGAAGTTGAGAAAAATCAAAGTCGAATAACTCCTTACCTTTTAGAAAGAAATCTAATTCTTCCTGCGGCACTCGCCCCTCTGCTTGCTCTATCTTGATCGTCATATTAAAAGAAAAGAGCAGCTTGTGTCTCTCAAACAGCCCTGGAGAGAAACAGCAGAGAGTATAATCGTATTTTTTTTTTTTTTGGTGGTGATGGTGGTTTTGGGGATTGAACCCGGGGGCCTTCTACCTCCAGGTTACACCCTCAGCCCTATTTTATTTTATTTTTTTTATTTGGAAACAGGGTCTAAGTTGCTGAGGCTGGCCTCGAACCTGAGATCTTCCTGTCTCAGCCTCCCAAGTGCTGGGATTAAAGGCGTGCTCCACCATGCCCAGCCACTATTCTCTTTTGTATATATTTGAAAATTTCTGTAATAAAGTTTTTTTCAGAACTGGGGATTGAACCCAGAGGCATTCTACCTCCAGGCTATACCCCCAGCCCTATTTTTTATTCTTTATTTTGAAATGGGGTCTCACTAAGTTGCGGAGGGCCTCACTAAGTAGCTGAGACTGGCTGCAAACCCGGATCCTCCTGTCTCAGCCTCCCAAGTACTGGGATTACAAGCAAGCGCCACCACGCCCGGCTTGTAATAAAGTTTTTAAAAATCAATATATTAGGGAGCAAAAAATAGTATAGTCACTTTGAAAAGCAGTTTAGCAGTTCCTCCCAAAGCTAAACATAGAGTTGCTATATTACACAGCAATTCCACTCCTAGGTGTGTGTGTGTGTGTGTTTTGTGTGTGTGTTGTAATTCAAACATGTTCAGAATGGGGGTATAGCTCAGTGGTAGAGCACTAAACACATACACACACACACACACACACATGTTCACACAAAAACCTGTACATGCCTGCTCACAGTGGCCAAAAAGCAGAAATAACTCAAATATCCATCGGCTGATGAATGCGTAAACAAAGTGTGGTCTATCCGCACAACAGGATACAATTCAGCAATAAAAGGGGTGAATTCCGACACATGCTACAACGTGGGTAAACCTTGAAAACTTCATACCAAAAGAAGTTGGTCATGAGAAGTCACATATGATGTGATCCCACGTCTATGAAATGTCTAGGTAATTTCATAGGAGTCCAAAAATAGAAGCCGGACGTGGTAGTGCACGCCTGTGAAACCAGTACTTGGGAGGCTGAGACAGGAGGATCGCAGATTCGAGGACAGACTCAGCAACTTAGCGAGACTCTCAGCAACCTAGTCAGACCCTGTTTCAAAGCAAAACATTACCAAAAAAGGGGGTTGCTGGGGGTGTGGCTTGAAGGTAGATGCCCCTGGGTTCAATCCCTAGTTCCACAAAATGAAAGAGAGAGGAAAGAAAGAGAGAGAGAGAGAGAGAGAGAGAAGAGAAAGAAAAGACAACGAAAAGAGGCTGCCAGCAGCTGGGGGAGGGGGAAACGGGGCTTCGTTTCTGGGCTGATGGAAAATGTTCTAGAATCAGCTAGTGGCGATGGTCGCACAACTCTGAGTACTTGACGAAGCGTACTTTTCCAAAGTGAATTTATGGTGCGTGATTATAGCCCAGTAAAGATGCCATTTTAGAACACGGCGCTGTGACCACCGCTCCCGTAAAGTGAAGTCACACTTCAGAATGCCACCTGGCGGGTGCCCGCGTGTCCGGCGCTCACCCGTGCAGCCGTAGTTGTAGATGTTGAAGGTCAGCGTGTCCATGATGTTTCGGAGCCGCTTCATGAGGATGGAGTCGGGCAGCGACTTCTTCAGCGACAGGCCGAACACCTCCAGGAAGGCGATGAGCGAGTACTGATACATGGAGTTCACCAGCGCCATCTCGGACAGGACGAAGAACAGGATGGCGCCTCTCCTGGCCGCCGGCCGGTAGCCGTCCCGCAGCCTGTCGATGTCCAGGGCCGTCTTCTCCGCCAGCTTCAGCTTCTCCGAGACCTGGGGAGAGGTGCCCGTGACCCCGGAAACCGGAGGCCTAGGACGCACTAGGCCGGGAAGACTCGGGAACGGGCCGAGTGGGGGACAGCAAAGAGATCGTGCAGTGCTCCGGGGTCTGACAGCCGCCAGCAACTGCGGGGGACCAAGGGTGCCCACCCTCTGATGCACGACACGACACGGCGGGCATTCGTGGCTTAAATCCGCGTCCCCCTGCCCCTTCTCCACGAACAGTCCCCGGCTTTTACTTGGAGACTCTGCCAGCCCCCTTAAGGTAGACTCCAGGGAGGAGCATGACCCAGGCCCAGCCAATCCACGCCCAGCTTCTCCCAGGCCCTGGGGCTGATCTGGGCTGGGCAGGTGACTTGAGTGACTCCCAGGACATTCCTGATAGAAACAGGGAAAGACTCTTCACTTATCCCTCCCTGAACTTGAACCCGGACGACAAGAGGCCAGACTCAATGTGTGTGTGTGTGTGTGTGTGAGTGTGGTACTGGGGATTGAACCCAGGGGCATTCTGCCTCCGAGCTACACCCCCAGCCCTATTTTTAATTCTTTATTTTGAAACAGGGTCTAAGTTGCGGAAGGCCTCACTAAGTAGCTGAAGCTGGCCTCGAACCTGTGATCCTCCTTTCTCAGCCTCCCAAGTACTGGGATGACAAGTGTGCGCCACCACGCCCAGCTCAGACTCATTTTTGATGCCATAGCTGGCAGAGAATGAGGCTAGCTCAGTGGAAGGCCCAGGAACGGGGAGAAACTGAGACTGGACGGTCTTTTTTGTGTCTGTGTATGTCCTGGATCCAGCCCTGCCTGAAGCCGTCACTGGACTTTTCTGCTTTCTAAGCACTAACTTTGACTCAGGCCAGGTGGACTTGGGTTTCCTGTCAGTTTTGAGTCAAAGAGGCCGCCCTGCTGCACAGGGGTCCCCGTCGCCTTCAGGACCCCCCCTTAGACACCCCGGCAGAGGCGGACCCTCCGCTGGGGCCGCACCTCCGTGGCTTTGGACTTCGTCTCCTCCAGGGTCTGCACCAGCTCCACGTTGTCCAGCATGTTCCCGGTGGAGGTGGCCAGCTCGCGGAGCAGGGAGTCCTCCAGGTCCTTCAGCAGGTTCTTGTTCTCGCTGGTCTCCTGGATGAGGTGCTCCCGCTGCTCCTCCAGCTCGCGCCTCTCGTAGGCCACCAGCACGCTCAGCAGCTGGTCCTCCAGGCCCTTCAGCGTGACTGCGGGGACGAGGGGCCCTCACTGCCCGCGCCGGCTCAGGCCGGGTCTGAGCCCCGGGGCCCCTTCCTGCTGCACCTGCTGGACCCCCTGGAGTGGCCAGGTGAGGTTCCCAGACGGAACAGCGAGACGCAGCTGCTGCAGAGTGGGGGGCAGAGAGGGCAGGCTCCCCTACGCCGGGGCGCCCAAGGACCTGCCCAAAAGCCAGGCATGGCGACGCACGCCTGTCATCCCAGTACTTGGGAGGCTGAGACAGGAGGAGCACAGGTTCAAAGCCAGCCTTGGCAACTTAGCAAGACTCTCAGCAACCTAGTGAGACCCTGTTTCCTAATAAAAAAGAAAATAGGGCTGGGGGTGTAGCTCAAAGGTAGAATGCCGCCGGGCATGGTGGCGCACGCTTGTAATGCCAGTACTTGGGAGGCAGAGACCCAAGGATCCGGGTTTGCGGCCAGCCTCAGCTACTTAGCGAGGCCTCTGCAACTTTGTGAGACCTGGTTTCAAAATAAAGTATAAAAAATAGGGCCGGAGGTGTAGCTTGGAGGTAGACTGCCCCTGGGTTCCATCCCCAGCACCACACACACACACACACACACACACACACACCCAAAACAAGGACCTGTCTGAGCACGGTATGATCATCCTAGAAACCAGAGAAACAGCATTCAATTCTGACAGAATTCAGCTGGGAGGCAGGTGAAGATCCCATACCATGACATGGATTTTTATTTATTTATTTATCTTTCTTTTTTGGGGGGGAATACTGGAGATCGAAGCCAGGAGCACCCTACCTCTGAGCTATAGCCCCCAGCCCTTCGAAACAGGGTCTCACTAAGTTACTGTGCACTGGCCTCCAACCTGCAATCCTCCTGTCTCAGCCTCCCAAGGAGTGGGATTACGGGCGTGCACCATCATTTCTGGCTCCCCTACACACTTTTTTGTGTGTGTTGGGGATTGAACCCAGGGACACTGTACCTCTGAGCTACACCCAAGCCCTTTCTATTTTGAAACAGGGTCTTGCTAAGTTGCTGTGGTTGGCCTCCAACCTGCGATCCTCCTGTCTCAGCCTCCCAAGTACTGGGATAAAGAGACACATGCCACCACACTCAGCTTCTAGCCCTTTTTATTTTTTATTTTTAATTAATTAATTAATTACATTTATTTATTTGTGGTTCTGGGGATTGAACCCAGGGGCATTCTATCTCCGAGCTACACCCCCAGCCCTATTTTATTTTTTTTTAAACAGGATCTCACTAGTTTAATGAGAGTCTCACTACTTGCTGAGGCTGTTTTCGAACCTGCAATCCTCCTGTCTCAGCTTCCCAAGTACTCAGATTACAAGCGTGGGCCACCATACCTGGCTCATATTTATTATTTATTTATTTATTTATTTATTTATTTATTTTTGCAGTCTGGAAATTGAGCCCAGGGGCATTCTACCTCCAAGCTACACCCCCAGCCCTATTTTTTATTCTTTATTTTGCGGAGGGCCTCACTAAGTAGCTGAGGCTGGCCGCGAACCTACAATCCTCCTGTCTCAGCCTCCCAAGTACTGGGATTACAAGCGTGCACCACCACACCTGGCCTCCTTTTTATTTCTCAAAACGGGGTCTTGCTGAGTTGCCCAGGCTAGCCTCCAACTTACAATTCTCCTGCCTCAGCCTCCCAAGTACTGGGATGACAGGCGTGCACCACCACATAATGAAATAGATTTTTTTGGTAGTACCGGGGGTAGAACCCAGGGCTTCACACATGCTTGGCAAGTGCTCTACAACTGCGCTACACCCCAGCCCTCATGACATGTATTTAAAGATGAGAATACGGGATGACTTCCTGCCCAGCACCCAGGCTCCATACTTCCCACCCCTCAGGGGTGAACACTTGAGCCCGTGGTCAGACTCCGCAAGCCTCAACACACGGAGCTCACCAAAGGCCCCCACACCTCCTGGGTGTTGCTCACACACTCAGAGCTATGAAACAGTGGTCTGGGGTCACCAGGTGACATGCCACCCATGAATCCACGGGCACCATCTTAACTCGCAACCGGGACTTCTGTCCGCTCTCACCAGTGTAGTTGATCACCATGGCTTTTCCAAACACCGACGGGCTGTATCTGGGGTTGGCCAGCTTGGTGTTGAGATACAGCCTGAAATTCGAATCGTAGTCAACCTCCTTGTCTCCCAGGATGATGAACTGCCGCCCTTGGGTGAATTTTATATTTTTCTCTAAGACGTTATCGATCACGGGATCAATGTACTCATCCACGTCGTGGAACAGAAAGGGAGTCCCATACTTGATGGACATCTCCAGCTGCTTGAGGAAGTCGGGGTCGTTGAAGGAGGCAACCTGGAAGACAGGGAGTAGAGGAGGATCGGCGGCATTTTAACTGTGCCCTGGTCACAAGGGAGAAAGAACTCGTGAGGGGGAGGGAGCGTGTCCAGACCGTGGAGGAGCCGGGCCAGCAAGAACTGTTGAGAGGGACCAGTAAAAACAAGGAGCTGGTACATCTGAAAAGCATTAACTTGTTACTTAGTTCAGTCAAAAGTGATCGGGCCCCAGCAACCCCACTCCTGGAATATATTTGAGAGAAATGAGACAGTGTGTGCAAATAAAAACTGTGCTCAAATGCTCACAGCAGCGTTATCACGAGAGCCCCAAAGTGGAAACAGCCCAGACATTCATCAAGTAGTGGATGGATGAACACAGGGCGGGGTGTCCAGATGGTGGAAACCGATTCAGCCATAGCAGGAGTGAGGCACAGGCACACGCCACAAAGTGGCCAAGCCCTGAAACATCCTGCTGAGTGAGAGAAGCCAGACACGAAAGGCCAGACGTTGAGACCCCATTCATATGACCTGTCCAAAACGAGGCCACACACTGAGACCCATTCATATGACATGTCCAAAACGAGGCCACACACTGAGACCCATTCATATGACATGTCCAAAACGAGGTCACACACTGAGACCCCATTCATATGACCTGTCCAAAACGAGGCCACACACTGAGACCCATTCATATGACATGTCCAAAACGAGGCCACACACTGAGACCCATTCATATGACATGTCAAAAACGAGGCCACACACTGAGACCC
>PVJS01054789.1:0-12851 GCA_004027185.1 Glis glis | reverse complement strand
TGAGACCCGGTTTCAAAATAAAGTATAAAAAAATAGGGCCAGGGGCGTAGTGCAGAGGTAGAATGCCCCTGAGTTCAATCCCTGGTACCGCAAAAAAAAAAAAAAAACACATTAAAGAAAAGAAAACTCTAATGTCCTCTAAAAGGAATTTCAGAGATTTCTCACACCACACTTAGCGGGTTTTGATGTACTAACTTATTTCTCTTGAAAATTTAGGAATAAGTAAGGACTAGGAAGATACCCATCTTCCTAAATATTATTCATAAATATTATTTAAAAAGACCTAGATATTAAAGAAAAATCAGGGTGCGCTTATGAGACTGAAGATGTCTATCTATGGTTTGAGGGATTCTTGGATGAGAGGGAAATGTGAAGGGATAAGGTTTATAGTTGGTCAGGGGGCAAATGGAAAAAGGTAAGGTATGTCATACCAAGGAGAGTCCATTTTATTCTATGTGGCTGGAGAGATACTGAAGAGTTGTAAACAGTGGAAAGACATTAAAATGGGAAAAATCATTGTAAAGAGCATCCTTGAAATGTTTTCATAAGGCATTAGAGAAGATTAAAATTGACAGCTGGTAAAATAAGCTGGGCTGTGACTTTAATAGTGACCTGGAATAGAAAAAATCATGAAATCATAAAAACATGAATCAATTGAAGAATTTTTATGAAATATAATCAATATGGTATGCTAATTTATTAAATATTTGGAATAAGGGAAATTCAATAATCAAATATTTGACTTGTCAGAAGTAACTGGTGTTTATAGAGATTTGGAAACAAGCAGTAAAAGTAGAAAGTCATAAAGCTCATCAGGTTTGTGCATACTGTGTATAAGTTATCTGTTGTCACTAAAGTAATCTATTGCATCGTGTTAGAAGATTTAGCCTAAATTTAAAAAAAATTACAAAGTCATGAGTCTAGGTACAGATTCTGCAAAGCATAGAAATAAATAGAATCACTAGGGGATCATTATGAAATGAGAAGATAAGAAAGTCTAGCACAGGACCAAGAGGAACAACAATGAAACTATGTGGACTATAAACATATAAAAAGATTCTGACAATATTGTTTTGAACTACCCTATATTTCACTTGTCTCAACATAGAAAGCCACCATAAAAATAATGAAATCCTTCATAAAAAGAAATCTATCTCAATGCGCACACACATACAAATGTGTTAGGCCAATTATGATTTCCCAGGATTAAATGTGAAGTAAAGATGCCATGCCCAAATCGATGCCATTCTAAGGTATGTTACCATTAACTATAAAAACAAATAATTTAACTATGGCCATGATTCCTACTCCCTCAACATAACTGAATGGTATTAGAAAACAATTTTTGAGAAGATTCATCCTAAGTAGAATAGACTAGAATAGACCCCAATTTATTTTGTTCTGTGTAAATAAAGTGATTGGAAATGAAGTGTAACGTTACATAATTTAAATAATTATTTATTTGTTGCACTTTGGCTATGATAGATATAAAACCTACCCTCTAAAATATGCAAAGACGCTACAGGGCACATAATAATCCGAGCATAATAAACCTAAAACTCTGTGTTTAACTGAAAGTGACAGCACAAAATGCCTCCAGGCAGAATTTCCTCTTCTACCTGATCTGTGGGAATAAAATAAAGAGTTTTATTCCAGAGACTATGCTTATATTATAATAAGTAGAAGATACTAGATAATTCCAAATGTTAACCTGATTCATGTGTATAATAATCTAAAGGTCAAAAGCATTGGATATATAGACAACATGTTATTGAAAACATAACCAAACTGTAACATTCCTTAATATGGGTGATAGCAATTTATTTATCTTTTGTCTTTAAGGGTATTTTAACTCCATATGTTTCTTTGTGGTTATAATTTATATTATATTTTATATCTTTGAAGTGTTTAATTGAACTGCAGAATACGTACAGATAATTCTGTGATTATAAGTATAGAGGTAAATGGATTTTCACAAATTTGAGTTCTAATTAAATAAATCCAGTTCAGGAAATAAAACACCACTGGGCACATTGGTTCATGCCTGTAATCCCAATACTTGGGAGGGTGAGACAGGAGAATCACAGGTTTGAGGCCAGAGTGTGGTAACTTAGTGAGACCCTGTTTCAAAATAAAAACTAAAATATAGCGTAAAGTATAGCTCAGAGCTAGAACATGCTGATTTCAATTCCCAGTTCAGTTTCCTTCTTCTAAGGAAGAAGGAAAAGGATGAGAAAAATGGCAAATTCATCACAGAATTTCCCTTCTTATCATTATCACACCTCCATTCAGAGTTATACTCATTTTGAACTTTATTAATTTATAATAAAGGTACTAAGGGTAAATGGTAAGTCTCAGTCTGTCTTTTAACTTTATATACATGCAATCCTATTTACAGAAAATTGTGTTTGGCTTTTCTTTTAAATATCTTATGCAAGAAATTCTATTATATTTTTAATTTAAACATAGTTTATTCTCATCACAACATATTTTGCCATTGTGTCAATATACTATGATGTATCTCTTCTGCTGTTAATAGACATTTACATCTTTGTAAACTTGGATCTATTATGAACAGTGATGCTATTAACATTCTTTTATTGAGGATATGAAAGATTTTTCCTGAAGATATCATCATTGGCTTTTAAAACATTGCAAGAAGAGAACTTCCTTTTGGAGATGAAGATTTGTATTATCTTCAACTGGTAGATGAAAAACATGGAATTCAAGAGTATTAATTAAGACTCATGGGAAGTATCACAAAAATAAAGAGCAGCATAAGTATATAATCAGTTTCCAAGGGTTATAGGTATCAGGAGCTCAGGAAACTCTGGGAGGATATAGAGTGATTGAAAATGGGGACTTATACTCTCACTGATGGAGTGAGTGGAAAATTAAGATAGTCCTCAGGATTTCCACTCCACATTTAATCCATTCCTCTTGAATAATTTGAACCTATGACCATGATGAACAGCATTCGTGATTATGTTATTTTGTTTAGTGAAGGGAAAGAGATTTACTTTTTTCCAGATGTAAGGGCCCTAATAATGTGAATTTGGAATATTCACAGGGTTGATTATCTTGAACAAGACTAAATCAATGATTTGAGCATTGTAGTGCAGGGCTAGGATTCAGGGACAAACTTCTGCCCCTATGTAAGATAAAAGTGGGGAGTTTTATTAAGGAGGTAAGTTTGCCATAATTTGTTAAAAGAGAAAAGTAACACAGACTTTGGACAATAAATGGGGTGGTGCTACAACAAGCACCTCAGGTGTGAGAAACTTTGGAACTGGACAGTGTAGGTTCAGGCAGAATAAGGGGGAGCAGGAGGGAGAAAGAAGTTAATTTGATGATTTGTAGAAATCTGGGTATTGAGGATATACTGAAGATTCAGAGGGAAGTGAGGAACATGTTTTTGAGGAATTAGAGGAGTTGTGATCCCTGTCAATATAGTGGCTAAATCTTAGCAAAACCATGTCATATGGTTACATGGAAAGAAACATTCATAAGGGACTGACTTCGACATATTTAAGGAAATCCAAGAAAATTGTTGAAGGTGCTCATGCCTGGCTTCTCTTGCTGCTTACTGTAAAATGTGAGAGAAGGGAGATAAATCGAAGGAAGAATTGTTAAACAGAAAGGAACCAGGACTGGATAATTTTGAAAATTCTCACCCTATCAAGAAGGTAAAAAAATGTGGACATTTGGAAGTGCCTGCTGAACGCATGGCTTAGAGAACAGGCTATGTGACTATTACACCTTCTGCTAAAACTTCAGAAAGAGCAAAAGGTCGGAGTGTACAGACACAAAAAGTCTTTGGAATACATTAAGATGGAGCATTGTGGAACCTTTCAAGTATAACAGAGGGTGCCTAGGGAGCTTAAGTATCTTAGCCATCTCCGCAGGAGCCAAAGTTAGAAAAATGACTATCTCAAACAGATTTGTGGTTATGGTGTTTGTCTAAGTAATCAAGTCCCCTTGATACCCATGAAGGCTCATGGAGTTTTTGAGAATATTTTTTCAATGGAACTACTGTCAGCTTGGACTGAAGGGACAGAGTGGTATGTAATGAATGAAATAAGGCTGTTCGTCTTGGGACATTATTTCAGCATGCAGGATCCTGATGAAAGCTACTCACCAGCACAGATTTCCTCTCATGAAAAAGAGTGAGCAATGGCTCAGAGGATGGAACCAAGATCCCGAGGCAGAGCCAGAACCAAGAGACATTCCCAGACCTTGAAAACTAATCAAGCAAAAGTCAACACTTGTCCCCGCTGGATTTCGGAATTCTTAAGGTCAAGATGTTAATTATTACTTTCCATTTTCTCTCCCTTTTAAATAAAATGTCTATAACTGTTATGCTATATTTGTTCTACCATCATGCACTTGATTGTAGGGGCCTTGAGATTTGTCCACAGATAGAGCATAATTGTGCCCAGGGACCTGAACTTAGATGTTTTTGATGAGGAGATTTTGGACTCCCAGCTGAAAATGTCATGAGATGAAATGCTTGAGTGACTCTTGAAGAGAGCAAATATATTCTGAAAGCAGGTGGAAAGTAAGACACTATGCTCAGAAGACGGAATGCGGTAGTCAGAATTCTGAAACGCCCCCGAAGTTTCTATTCCCTGGTGCATACTCCTTGTCTAAACCTCACTTCTGATTGTGAGCAATAATTGTTATATGGGGAATACATTTTTATAAGGTCTCTAATAACCTGTCATTGAGTTAAGCAAATGGAAAATTAACCTGAGTATGCCTAACTAAGGGGTCCTAGAATGAGGGCTTAGTTGTCAGAGAGTGTACTGTTAGCCTTGAAGAAGCAAAAAGTCATGCCATGAAATTCCTCTGAAGAAAGTTAATATTTAGGAGCTGAGGACTTTGGTCCTATACCTACAGAAAACAGAATTTTTCCACAACTTTAAATATTTTTGTGTGTTTGTGGGGGGAGGGGTTACTGGGGATTGAACCCAGGGGCATTCTACCTCTAAGCTACACCATCAGCCTTTTTTATCTTTTGTTTTGAAAGAGGGTCTTGCTAGGTTGCTGAGAGTCTCACTACATTGCTGAGATTTACCTCAAACCTATGATCCTCCTGTCTCAGCCTCCCAAGTACTGGGATTATAGGCATGTACCACCCTACCATATTTGAATGTTCTTAAAAAACATACCTAGGGCTCCAAATAGAAAACAGCAGCTCAATACCTTGATCCCAGCCCTACTAGATCCTAAGCAGATGGCACAGATATGATATGCTTGGACTCATGAACCTTGGAAAGACTAATATGGGTGTCCTTTTTTGTTTTGTTTTTCAAAATGAAAAGTCTGTAGTGGTTTGTTAGGCTGCCAGAGAAACTTATTAAATTTGAGAAATGAAAGGAAAAGAGGATAAGAAAGATCTGTCAAGAGGAAGAAAGGAAAAGAAAGAAAATTTTCTAGTCAAAACAAATATCATACATTTAATCTAAGACATAATAAACAATAGGATGTTAAAATAATTTGTAATTATTTCAGTGTGGATGTAAAAAATATAAAAGGAAAGCAAAAACATTATTGCCAAGTTTTAAACATTGCTTTAGGCAAAAATATTTAGACAATGTTCTAAGCAAAAATATTGCATCTTAAATCATTTAATTTTCGCAGCCACTTTGTCAGGTAGCTTCTGCTACTATATTCATTTTACATAGGAAGAAATGGAGCTAGAAAAGGTTTTATGCAACCTGCCCAAAGTCACAGCAGCTAAAACTGGTATAAGCAGATTTAAAATGCAGAGAGCTATAAAGCTCTCACTATAAAATTTAAAATCTAATCAAGGGGCAGTTTCAGAAGGTTATTCATTAACAAAAATGATTTATCTAATTTATCATTTATACTAGGATCTTACACAGGAAGTAGCTCAAGAGATTGAAAAAATGGTGAAATCTTTTACAACTAATTTAAATATTAGAATTCTTTCAAATACCAGTAGGATGTGAAAGTGAATGCTTGTGAACAAAGTGAAACTTTATGGATATAATAATACACTTTGGACAAGTTTGAAAGTATTAGAAGATAATGACTGACAAAACAGGGATGAAAGAAGTATATTTCATAATTTGATTAGGAGCCTCAGCCTCATGCTATTTTGAATTATGAAAACATTTAAAAAATTAAAATTACATAATACCATATGTCATTATTATTGTTTGATTAAATATAGGCTTTAATATTGAAAATTTGGGATATATAGGGTAAACTGAAAGGCATTTCCAAGAAGTCATGAAATAAATCTATGATTTAGAAGATAAATAAAGAAGGAAAAGGAAGATTGTTGAAGTCTTCTATTTGTTTTTGTCTTCTAAATATTAGTCAGCCAGTATATGTGTATGAGTCAAAGTACAAAGTTAAATTATTTAAGATAGTATTAACATTTTATGTGTAATATATTCCAAATTACAAAATCATCAGACCATATTTTTTATGGATTATAACATCTCAACCCACAATGATTTGGAATTTTCAGGTACAAAAGTCATTTGAGGAATCATCCTGAGTTATAGTTCATTATAGGACACATGAATCTGCAATTCTCTCCTCTTTGGTTAGAAACCCTGGGTAGAAAAGCAATTCAACCATCATGTGGTAACTTGGCATGAGCACGTTTCAAAATAAAAATGGATAGATGATAGATATAGATAGATATATGACAAATAGATAAATGACTGATGATAGATGATAGATAAATAGATAGATGATAGATAGTGACCCTTGCAACATAAAATGATCTAAAGATACCACATTATAATGTTGTTGTCTCATGACACCTGTAGTGAGGTTGGTAGATATTGTCATATACAGTAGAATTGAGATAGTATAGTATAGTATATTGTCATATACATTGGAAGATAGCTTAGGAGTCACTGGATCCTTGGCGTACTACTTCCCTGTCTCAGCTTTTACTAAACTACCTTATTTTTTTCAAAAATTGCTAGCAATCAAGTGTAATTAATGACATTATTTGGACCTAAAAATAATATCTGTAGCATGCAAGTAGTTAAGATTTGCATCTGTGATGTTGAATTCTATTGTGTAATTTTTGTAGACTATTTAATCATTTGTGGATTTATAAGTGATATATATATATTTGGTGAGTATCACATCAGATTTTTGGCTTCAACAAGTATTCAGATGGCCAATATGACCCAAAGGATTAAATGTAACCCATTATTACTGTATTTTTATGATACCCCAAAGTTTTACAAAGATCAAATTTTTTATTCAGTAATAGCTCATTTTGTTTTGTTTAAATTTTCTAACAAACTATGATTAAACACAATTCTCTCTTACTGATAGGCGAGAACATAATTCTTAAAAATGACATTGACTCTAAATGTGGGATTCTAGTTCTTTGGTGAAGTTAAAGACTACTTTGTACATTAGTTTCCTCATCTGGAATTGTAATTTATAAGATATTTACTTCCAAGAGTTCTTATAAGTGTTGAACAAGCAAATATGCATACATTCATCAACCAGTGCTTGAAATACAGCATAGAGTCATGAGTTTACAGAATATACTGGTTTTGTACTTCAAGGACTCTATGAGTTTCCTCTCTGTGTTTATGTTACATTATGGATTTGCATCATTACAATGTAGACCTTTGCTGCTCACAAAGTGTTCCATGAATATTAGCATCAATCAGAAGATTATTAAAAATTCAGAATTTGGGGTATAACCCCAGGCTACTGATTCAAAATTTAAGTTTTCATAAGAATTAACTGTGTATATTAAGGTTTTTATAGCCTTAAGATAGAGATATAAGTGCTATTTCTAATTATTCTTTACAGAAACATAGCATCTTTGTATAACTCAAGTATGCCACCATCACCTCATTTTTAGTTGACTTTGGCATCCTGGAAGTTACTTTTTTATTTGGAAAATTTCAAAACAGACAATTTCAACCTAAACACAATGCAAAGTGAAGTGGATTGTAATATAAATATTTAAAACATAAAACCTGAAAAAGAAGATGACGACAAAGAAGGAGAAGGAGGAGGGGGAGGGTTAGGAAGAGGAGGAGTAATAAAATTGAATGTAAAGGCTCATCAATTGCTCAAAAATTTATCAACCTAAAAAAAGCATATTTTTTCTTTGCCATTTAATTTGTATTTGCAGCCCGTTGTTTGACCATACGTGAAGAATAAAATGCATGAATGTGTGCAGTCATTGATTGATGTGCACGGTAGTGGTAGAGCTATATAGGCCATTGCAAAGCACTGTCCAGCACTTGGGGGCTTTTAAAAAAAAAAGCAAAACAAGAAAATATGAATTATTGCAGACTCTCCTAGAGCAAAATACACCAGAGTACAACATAAGTAAACCATGGTTCAATGACTTCCACTCTACAGAAAGAGATTTAGATTGTGATAGATATGAAATAAAATGTGTTAGATATACTCAGCTCACAAAGTCACCCATAGGGTACTGTGAGAGGAGGTCAAGTGAGGGATCGATGATGATGTGCTGTTCAGAAACTGGTAGATTCCTAGACATGGTTGTACAGCTTGACTGAAAGAAATATATGTGGTTTTGCTGGGAAAGAATTTCTACCACCAATGTTAGAGTAATCTCCCATGCGTTTCTTCAGTGATTTGTTTTTTATGATCCTAACTGGGATTGGAATTTCTCCTCCTAACATCCTTTGATTCTGGTATGTGAAACCATTCATATGTCTTACACTGATCTCCCATATTACAGACTTGTGCCACTGCACCCAGCCCGCCAGAGTCCTTAATAGAAAACTGGCCAAAAAAATTCTTATGGAATTATAAATTAGGATACCTCTAATCATTGCTATGTAGAACTATATTATTAATTACATTGAGTGCATTTTTCCAGTTAAATGCATGTGTAATATAATATTTAAAATACATACTCATAGTGAAGTAATTCCCAGTTGATACTTTGGAATAAAATTCTACTCTTGGAGACCCAATTCTGGTAATATACTCCTAATGTAGTAAGTACTTTGTCATATTTAGTTACATGCATTTTTAGGAAAAAGCCATTTTTCAATTAAATTTATCATTATTAGTGTGCCATAAATTCTATGAGTAGGGAAATGATTTATGATTCAATAAATAAATCACAAATATCTTCGCATGATGAAAAAAGTCAAAACATTTCAGAATTAATAATTCTAATAAACCTTGAAATTTCTCAGCAATATATGCTAAGTTCTATTTGCTTTCAGCAGTCTTTTCCTACCTGAGCACATGATTATCACATAAACATGACTGACCCGTCTTTATACCTTTTATTCCTGAAATTTCTTAGTAACAGACTTAAATGTTCATTAAGTAAATATTTTTGCATGGATACCCCAAAACCACCTCAGATTCAATGTGAAAGACTAGAATTCATGTACTCTCCCAAAAATAATCTTCTTAATGATAAAATGAATTAAATCTATACATTTTAAATAAGTGGATACTTGTGCCATTCTTTATAATTTCTTCTAACCCCAAAATATGATATCTTATCAACTATTCTGATTCTTTATCCATTTGAATGTATCTTCTCTATATATCTTCTCCATAATAAACATTTCCCTAGACAAAGTTACCAAAATCTTTTGCCTGACTTCTGAAATAGTTTCTATCATTTGTCTCTAATCTTGTTCAAAAAAGTTTCTGTTTTAAGTTGACCTTACAATTTGCAAATCTGATCATGAACTGATATGATGATTCCTGCTTGATTTTTAAAAATTTATTTTTATCTTTTGTGGTACTAGGGATTGAACACAGGAGTGCTTTACCACCGAAATAAACCCTCAGCCCCCTTATTTTTTGTTTTTATTTTAAAAGAGGGTCTCTCTGAAGTACCCTGTGCTGGCCTCAAACCTGTGATTCTCCTGTCTCAGTCTTCCAAGTACTGGATGGCAGTCATGTGCAGCCGTGCCTGGCTTCCATCACTTTTCGAAAAAAATGAAGTGTCCGGAATCTCTTATGCCGTCAATAATAGTTGCATGTTCAATCTCTAACCCACTTTTCAATGCTGTCTAACAGGATTATCAGTCAAGTTTCAACAGAGAAAGGAACTAGCATGTAAGCACTGGAATTTGTAACACAAAACTGGTGTACATAATTGTGAAGCTGGTTGAAATGTCTACAAAGTTGTTCCTTTCTCATCTCATATTGGATTTGGATGTCAAAGGAAAGATATTTGGGAAGGAAAAATCATGTGAAGGCAAATCATTGTGACCTGGTGCCACACCACAGTGAACTGAAACATGATGAGTGCTTAGGGCTGCTGAGCTTTGCTGAGTGTACTCTGTGGAAAACAAGACTGTTTGTCAAGGGACGGGCTCCACATGCCCGGTGTGAACAGCAGAGTCGATGATGTAGAATCTGGCAGATGACAGGCTCAGTCGCTGCCTCACTCCAATGAGTTACTCCTGCAGGTCAGCAAACATAAGTGCTAGCTATGTCATAGCTACAACTTTCTTCTCACCCCAAAAATCACACAAAAAATGTCCCTTTTGGTCTACCCTAGTGGGAAATATACATGAAACAGAATTGTGGAAAATATGATTTCCTTTAGCCAAGGTGACACCTTACAAAGCCATAACAGCTATGGTTTATAAATTATCCTTCTCTGATTCATTTGCATGTAAATTTGGGCACACAGGCTATTTCACAGAATTTAATTTTTCTGAAACAATCTCTTCCCCAACTGTCCCTAATTGCTCTTTTACTTTAGTCTTGTTGTTTTGTTCTAATGATTCTATACCTCCTCTTTCCTAAATGATTATCCAGTTGTATAACAGCTTACATAATTGCCAGTTAATAAACCTCAGGCCAACACTGAGAAGCACATAGAAGCCAAATAGCAAGAGAGCGGAGACCTAAGTCCTGACTGATCTCATGCATATTCATTGTCAGTGGCATTTTTGTACACGGTATATTCTAACTTCTAATTGTGTTAACTTCAAATAGGATGAATTGGTTTAAGCTTTGTTGAAAAATATGTCAATTTTGTATTTATATGTTTTCAATTCTAGTTCTTTGTATTTCATATATGTCATTTGTAAATGTTTACGTTTTGGTTTAGCTTGTGTGTTCTTTTAGGAGATAGGAAGTAAAAATCAGTTTGAGTAGAGAAGAATATTAACTTCACTGATAGAAGCTAGTTTAACCCAGTTTTTTTTAATTTTTGGAAAATGTGGGGGTTAAAACCTTTTGTGTGAATAATGACATATTCATAAACTCAATAGAGAAGAAATCACTGTTTGAATGTCTAATTTCATTAATTTCTCAGTGAGTTATTTTTATTTTACAACCTTTAATAACCATCAGTTTTCATAGAAGATAAAATGTTTTAAACACCTAAAATGATTGAAATTCACGCTAAGAATAAGATGAAAACTAGTCAAGTATTAAGCAATCACTTCTTTATAATCTTTGGTCACCAAGTCTGAGACAATGGGGGATATGAAAGAGCCATTAAGGGCTGCTACATTACTCTGGGACAGGAAGTAAATCTTAAATGTATTAAAGAAAAAATAATTCCGATGCACGGTCATGTCTGGCTTAATGTTAAGACAGATTTGATTCAGCAGCTGCTATAGTGGAGTTCTGCAGTAGAGGAGGATGATCGGGCTCATTTCTGAATACGAATAGGAAAATGGGGACATGTATCTAAAGAATAGAATGGAGATCAGTGGGTGAAAAATTATTAGGAGGAAACTTCAGGTGTAAGTGGCATTGTGGCTAAATCTATATAACAGGGTTCTGGCTGAGGAAAGGCTGGAGTGATCAGATAGCAACTGGAGAATGGTGGAAGATATTGAGAATGATCAGGTATCAAGGGTGGGGGGTTCTAACCTCACAAGATTCTTGTTAAAAATAGACAATGCAAAGAGAAATGTAGAAGTCCAAAAGTAAGACAGAGATGAGCAGAGATCCCAGAAGAGTCTAACTAAAATTTAGTCAGGACAGAGTCTTAGTGTTCTAAATATTTTATGGGATTCCCAATCTCTAATTTGGTAAATGATCTTAAAAAATAAGATAAGCCGGACATGGTGGCGCACGCTTGTAATCCCAGTACTTTGGGAGGTGGAGACCTGAGGATCCGGGTTCGCGGCCAGCCTCAGCTCTCTCACTGTCTCTCTCTCTCCCTGTCTCTCTCTCTCTCTCTCTCTCTATCTCTATCTCTCTCTCACTCTACTTAGCGAGGCCCTCCGCAACTTCGTGAGACCCGGTTTCAAAATAAGGTATAAAAAATAGGGCCGGGGGTATAGTGCGGAGGTAGGACGCCTCTGGGTTCAATCCCTGGTACCGCAAAAAAAAAAAAATAAGATAAAAGTTGAAAAATTTTGTGACTTTTATCTATTAGCCTAGAAAAAGATGAAGCAGAAACAAAAACAAAAATATATTTTTCTGTAATATCTATAAGATTGCATTATCCAGTACTTCAATCTCTCATTCTCCATCCCACATTAGAAGCAGAAAACTTAAGTTTTAGATTTACATTTAATTTTAATGTATTTTTCATTTCCATACTTTTAGTTTTCCTTAAAATGTAGGAAGTCTATTTTTTTCCATTAAATAAAGTTAATAACATATGGAAGGATTGTTTTAGTCAGCTTTTTTTTCCCCTGTGACTAAAATACCTGCCAAGCACAATTTACAGGAAGAAAGATTTATTTGAGGCTCACTATTTCAGATGTTTCAGAGGCTCCCATGCTGGAATGGCTCAACAGCAGGGCTTCAGGGTGTGGCAGAAGAAGAGAAACCAGGCTTAGCTCAATGGCATTGAGAAGAAGAGAGAGAGAGAAACAGAGGGAGAGGGAGAGGGAGAGGGAGAGGGAGAG
>PVJS01054788.1:0-12850 GCA_004027185.1 Glis glis | reverse complement strand
AAAGAAAGAAAGAAAAGAAAAGAAAGAAAGAAAGAAAGAAAGAAGAAAGAAAGAAAAAAAAGAAAAGAAAAGAAAAGAAAAGAGAAAGAAAGAAAGAAAGAAAAGAAAAGAAAGAAAGAAAGAAAAAAAAAGAAAAGAAAAGAAAAGAAAGAAGAAAGAGGAAGGAAAGGGAGGGAGGGAGGGAAGGAGGGAGGGAGGGAAGGAAGGAAGGAAGGAAGGAAGGAGAGAGAGAGAGAGAGAGAGAGAGAGAGAGAGAAAGAAAGAAAGAAAGAAAGAAAGAAAGAAAGAATGAATCTTGATACACAGCCAAAATTTATAAAACAGGTCTTCCTCCTACCTTCAGCACAGATGCCTGCGGCCATTTGCTTGGGTAGCTGTGTGCAGGTGAAGGGGACATTACCGGACTCGGGGAACCACGGGACACCGGCTCTGTACTGAGGCCAACTCTCAAGAGACCCACGCACCACTGTGTGCACCAGTCAGCGGGGCTCAAGGAGATCAGAGGACTGATGGACTGTTGGCGCCGGTCTGTCCCAAAAATAAGCCCCAGAGGTTCTCCAGCACATGCTGTGGTAACTACAGTTTTGGAATGCACATCTGGAATAGATAGGCTCAGCATCTGGCAGGATCCCCACGTAGGAAAGGGGTTAGGAAGTGAGACTTGTAGAGATTTGGGAGAAGAGCTTCCCAAGTAAAGAGAACAACAGAAGTAAATGAATGAATAGGATCCAAACCAGCAGAACAGAAACGTCCCAAGCAATGCTATGCTTCCTGACTGCAAATGCTGTGCTCTGACCTGCTGCCCCTCTGGTGCCCCAGCAGAGGGCGTCCCAGCCGAGCCCAGCCCCTCCGAGAGTGGGCCCTGCGCTCACATCTGGGCATTCTATTCCTGGCTGCAGGGGCGCTCAGAGGTCTGACTTCCCCTCCCTTAGACCTGTGGATCCGCTTTGTTCACTCAGCCACGGTAAACCGCTGGCCCCCGGGCCAGTTTGGGGATATCACATTGCTAGGATTTTACTTTGTTCACGGTGAGCCCTAACATGCCAGTGACTTTCTAGCTCAAGACTTCGGGCCCTGTGTTTATTCAGGTACCGGTGTAACAGTGGGATCACTTGGAGTTCTGATGCCGCCAAAGCAATAAAGGCATCATAAGGTCCCAGAGCTTAAGCTGCTCCCTCCACCTTCCAGAAACCAGATCCTAGCTGAGCCATTTCAGGTTTTAAGGAACTCCAGATAAAATACTCTAACGTAACCTCTCTTCCTTACCACTGATCAGAGCCAACCGTTCTGCATTTCCCTCCAAAGTCCTGGGAAAGAGCTTATCTGAGAATGAAGCTTACCAAAAGGAAAGCCCAGCCAAGAGACAGAGACTCGGTCATCATGACAGGCCGTGCACCCCTAGATCCAGCCACGCGAGCCTCTCAGCACCTCACTGTTCTTGCCAGGGAAGGGAGCTGAGGCTCACTGAAGGTGGATCATTCGTCACTCAGCAGCAGGGTCCTTCAATAAATGACATGTGGGCTGACTCCTTCCTGGACGTCTGACAGTATAATTCTGAGAACAGGACTTTTAAAGTGGCCTGTATGCAGTGCTGGGATCAATAACCAGCTGTTCCCTATCTCTTTTGGACAGGAAATGGGACATCACAAACAAGTGAGAATATGAAGACATCCTGGAATACGGACAGTTTATCATGAGATTTCATTCCACATCTCCGGGCTTTAAGTCTTCTCGTTTGTATGACAAGAAGGATGAATTTACACTGTGCTTAAAATACTTTTCCACACTAATCTATAACCTAGGTTTTGATGTTTTGTTTATATTAAGCTTCAAGTTCTAATCTTTAACCTGATAGAATATGTTAGTATATGCTGTTTCTTTTGATTACTGATTATAATTGCATAATTGCTGTAATGATAAAATATTTTACTCTTCTATTTGATGTAATATTAACTCTCAAATATTAAAAGCCTATCTGCATAGTGAACTATTCAAACCATAATATGCTGTAAAATTTAGAATTACAAGGAAATGCGAAACAATGAACATAATTACTACTTGGTAATAGCCTTGTGGTCATTTTGCGACTCCGCAGTACTGTTGTGAAAGGAAAGGCAGAGAAAACAAGTGAAGATGAGTGTCAGATCACACGCCTCCAGGACGCGCTTATGGAAACTGCACGACCGGAAGGCTCGCTAAGGAAATGCAATTCAACTGAATAAACTTTCAATCCTATGGCTGGGCTGATAGAAAATTACAACAGTATACTAATACTAATAAAGATGTTAAGAACTCATCTTAACATCTTTTTTGTTTTGTTTTATCATGTGCTTTTTTATTTTTATTTTTTAGTATTTTTATTGGTGCATTATAGTCGCACACCATAATGTAGTCATACATCATACATATCACAGTGACATCCATGCACACAGCACTTGGCGGGCTTTCCCCCGCTCCCTCCCCACTCTCCCCCTCCCCCATATGGGGTATTGAGATTGACAATGATATTCTCACATGTGTACATAATGTCAATGGAAGTGATTCCTTCCTTGATTCTCCCCACCCCTTCCCCTAGACCACCTCCCTCGCTCCACTGGAGTTTCTCCTCCATTATCTGAAGTCCCTCTTGGTATCCCAATTACTCCCTAGCTTCCACATCTGGACAGCATTTTAACATCACAAAATTCTTTCGCTGCCTCTATTCTAGGAACACACACACACACACACAAACACACACACACACACAATAGTGATGAATATTTTTTCTTAATATTTAAGAGCAAGTTGGTGTGTTCTTTTACTCTTGAACAATTTAGTGCATTTCCTAAGAAAAGAACACTGTCTTACATAGTCCCAATACAGTTACCAAAATGATTTTAAAAATTTAGTATTGTTTCCCCAATATTGGCAAATTAAAAATCCACACTCACATTTCATCCACTGTCTCAGTAATGTAACTTGTAGCTCTCCTCCTACCCTAGTCCAAGTTCAAATCCCAGATTGTATATGGAATTTCAGGGCTAAGTCTCTTTAGTATCTGTCCATGAGAAGCGGTTCCTCAGCCTTTCCTTGTGTTTCTAGAACTTGATACTTTTGAAGAAGACAGGCTAATTTGTTTTTTCTAACTGCTTTCTCAAAATTAGACCGAGACCCAACGTTTTCTTGGCAGCAATACTATGAATTGATGAAGGTACGTAAATGTCATCATCCCTCCCAAATTTATTACTTAGCATTCCAGGGGGAAGAAGAGGATTCCAGTTCCCCTCACAGATTCATTCATATGAATATAGACCCACAAATTCTTATTTTATTCAATAGGGCATAATCCAATAATATTGTTATTTAATTTGATGCTAAAATTGTCCCAGATTTGGCCAGCAGAAATCTCTTGAAGGTACGTCCTGTATCCTGCTGAAACGCACCCATTATTCCTTCAGTAGTTCTTTCTCATCTAATACTTTGCCAGCGCTTGAATCAACCATTTCCAATCTCAAAGAAGCCCCAGCCTCTTTTGTGGGAATGGCATTTAAACCCAGGAGTTGTACCTGCACGTGCCCCTACTGTCTTTGCTTCCAAGTTTCTCCTTTATATAAATATTATATATACATGAGGGGGCCTTGTGTATGTGTGTGTGTGTGTGTGTGTGTGTGTGTGTGTGTGGGAGAGAGAGAGAGAGAAAGAAAGAGAGAGAAAGAGACTTCACCAGCTCCACTATGTGAGAACACAGCAGGGAGACAGCTGCATATAAACCAGGAAGTGGGCCTGATGTGCACGCTCACGCCCACGCGTGCGCATGCGCACGCGCGCACACACACACACACACACACACACACACACATACCACGAGGCACCCTCATATATAGGTAATATAGGTATGTAAACCTGTATATTTGATTTTATACTTACTTATCTATCTATACATATATAAAGAGAAATTAAAAACCATGACCACATTCAGATATTCTGACCAATCAGACACCGCAGTGTGCATACTAGTATTCCTATTTTCATATTTGTAGTTGTCCCGCCCCACAGTTGAGAAATCTGGCTGTCAATATCCGTAACGTATTTACGTATTTTCTCAAACCTCATAAATGCACAGAGGTAGTTACAGAGTGTTAACCCATTCCACTGCAAATAGCAAACCTACCGACTAGAGGTTAGTATTTTTCACTTAGGAGAAATTTACAAACACTGAGGTAGACAAGTACAACTTCCCATGTTGTGACCAGTGGACAATCTCTTGTCACACACCTCCTATGAAGACATTCAACAAATCACCCCATCCTTGCAGTGTGCCTCCCAACTGACCTCTGTCCCCAAGGCAGCCTCTCTCTTTGGCTCTTTTCTACCATGGTTCACTTTTGCCCATTTTTAAAGTGGTATGTACTTGGAGTCGCCCAACACAGGCTCTTCTGAAGCTGGCTGGCTGCCCAGGCTGGAGTGGAGGTGGGAAAGGCCTCCCCCGCATGGCTGGTGTCCCTGCGGTGCACTGTGTCCCCTGCTCACTGCCCTCCGTGGCATGAGGATACTACACATTGTCTATCTGTCCTGCTGCTCTTGGGCTTTTACGATGCTTATGTTTCTGATTTGGGGCTGCTGGGCGTGCGCCGTGATGAGCATCCCTGCAGAAGTCTCGTGGACACAGGTCTTCAAGTGTCTTGGGCAAATGTAAGAGAAACTCCTGGGTAACAAGGTAAATGTGTGTGTAACTGCAAGAAATCGCCACACCTTTTCTTTACTCAGGCTTTTTAGGGATAAAGTTATGAGAATGCTTTAGGCATTTTAAAGCAAACAAAGTGGATACTATGCCTTTGGACTTGACTGAAGATCGCTATACAATCGGCTACATTAACTTAGATTTGCATTTTTATGACATTCAGTCTTAATGACAACATTGTCCTGAAGAAAGGCGGCCCTGCACCCTTCCCTTCGAGAATGAGTGAGTCACCGACTTTGTTTACACTTCACCTGCCTGGAAAGTAAAATCCACAAGTCTACTCATTCATAGAGAAGGGCAGACTTTTACAAACTTTTTCTTTCTATTTACGTCTCTCTTTTATCTGTTTGATTACAACTTGTTTTCTGGTAACCAGTTAAGAACCTCCTTCTCAACGGCATAGTAAGAAAGGCCTTGCACAGGAGCAGCAGCTCCTGCCTATGAAGGACTGGGAGCAGAGCACAGCGGCAGGCCCTCCAGGCTCGGGGGACCCTCTCTGTCCCGGAGCAGCGTATCCATGAATGCACAAGCATACTGTCACTTACACATTAGAGAATGTTAAAAACCAAGCATCTCCCCTAACAACCCTCCCATCTAGTTACCACCCCGTCTCGGTCCTCCCTTTTAGGGCGAAACTTCACAAAACATTGTCTGTACTTGCTACATCCAACTTTTCTTCTCCTACTCTTTCCTAAACTCCCTCTAATCGCTCCATTGAAACAGCTCTTACTGAAGTCACCAAACCCCACGATGCCAAATCCAAAGGTCACCTCAGTCTCCCCTGCCCTTGAAACGCCAGCTAGTGGCTTAACTCATCACATGTGCGCTGAGTTCTCCTCCTGCCCCCTGCACACTTCTGCCCAGTCTTCTTTGCAAGTGTTTCCTCCTGTCCGGGGCTTCTAAATGTCACCCCCAGGGCTGGTCTCATTCACTTCCCAAGCGACCTCACCCAGGCTCACCACTGCACATATATGTCTATGCTAATGGCTCTTAAATCATCCTTACTACTAAGGGTCTCAAAGTTGATAACCCTAACCTAGACCATTCACCGCAATCCACACTCATACCTAACCTTCTACTTAGCATCTCCATGTAGAAATGCATCAGGAATCTCCAACGAAGCACCTCCAATCCTGAGCACCTTCATGACCCACACACACACTGCCCTCCCCTCCTGCCGGCCCTCCAGCCTGTGCAGGTGTGGCAACCCTCACTCCACTGGCTCAGGCAAAGCAGAAGCCTGGCTTTCTCCCCTTTCCTCATATCACACATCCGGATTACTCAGCAACTCCTGTTAGCACTCCCTTACTGCACCACACTTCTACTTGTCAATCACCCTAGGCAACAGAAAATCATTATTTTAGATGTCGTTGCATTCTTTTAGTTAAGATTCTTGCACTTGTGTTACACTATTAAAACAGATTAGCAGCCTTTTGTTTAATGCTTCTGTTTTCTATAATGTTATAAGTCTTGTGTCAGGAATAAGCTCTTCTGGAATGAGTTCTACTCCTCCCTTTTGAAATGAGGACTTTATGTAATATAGAAATCTTTCTTTAATGTTTGGCAGAATTATACAGTAAAAGCTTTTGAGCCTCAAGACATCTTAGGTGGTCTTCTACTAACATTTTAGTTTTTCCATTGGTTTATAGGATATCTAGATTCCCAAACTCTTTTCCAAGCAGTTTTGGTATTTGATAATTCAGTTAAAATTTCCAATATATTAGTATATGGTATTCTCTATTAAATTACCAACATTCTGCTTATTACCTATATTTGTAATCCCTTTCTCATTCCTAATGATTGCATTCTCTTACTTCTTGAATAGGTTGTCAAAAATAGTATTTTATTGATCTACTTAAGTGAATATATTTTGCATTACTAATCAGCTCTACAATTTAAATTTTGGTCCACTAATTTCTTCTTATATTTTACTAATTTGTCTCTTTTGAATTTTAAGTTTCGTTTTAGCTTTTAAAAATACTGTAGGCAACCTACAAAATGGGAGAAAATATTTGCAAACTATATATCTGACAAGGGGCTAATATCCAAAAATATATAGCAAAATATATATATATATATATATATATATATATATATATATATATATGAAGAGAGAGAGAGTTAAAAAAAAGCCTAATTTAAAGAATGGGCAACAGATCTAAGTAGACATGCTCCAAAAAGACATCCAAATGGTCAACAGGTATACAAAAATGCTCAGTGTCACTAATCATGAGGGAACATAAATTAAAACCACGATGAGATAACACTTCACTCCAGTAAAAATGGTTATTATCACTATTATCAAAAAGACAAATAGTAACAAGCACGGGTGAGGATGTGGAGGAGAGGGAGCCCTTGACTGCTGCTGGTGGGAATATAAACTATTCTAGCCATTATGGAAATCAGTATGGAGGTTCCTCAAAAACTTAAAAATAGAACTACCATATGATCCAGCAATCCCACTACTGGGTATATACCCAAAGGAAATCAAGTTAGTATGTTGAAGAGACATCTGCACTCCATGTTTATTACAACACGAGTCACAATCACTAAGAAATGAAAGAAGTATGTGTCCATCCACTGATGGATGGATAAAGAAAATGTGGTATGTATACACAATGGAATACTATTCAGCCATAAAAAGAATGAAACTCTGTCATTTCTGACAACATTGGATGTAGCTAGAGATCATGTTAAGTGAAATGAGCCAGGCACAGGAAGACAAGTGTCACACAGTCTCACTCATCTGTGGAATATAAAAGAAGTCGCACTCATAGAAGCTGAGAGAGAATGAGGGTTCCCAGCGGCTGGGAGAGGAGTGGGGAATCAGTGGGAACTAAGTTATAGCGGAAGTGAGTAAAAAGTGCTGATGTGCTAACGCATAGTGGGATGACTATACATAATGTGCTGTATATTTCAAAAAGTGAGAAGAAAGGAGTTTGAATGTTTGCACCACAAAAAAATGATAAATGTTTGAGTGGGTAAGATATATTTAACCTGATTTAAACATTACACAATGTTTACATGTACCAAAACATCACAAGGTACTCTATATGTTCAATTTTTGTTTTTATGTATCAGTTGAATTTACATTTATAACTTAAAATATCAATACATCTTTTTTTAAAAGTTACTTTTCAAAAAGTTATCCAGATAAAGAATTATAAAGCAGGAATTCAAATCTAAATGTGATTTGCCATGCCAGAGAAGCTTTTTAAATGTCCCACATATGGAAGACGTAGAAGTGCACCCACATAAAGGAAATAGTTAACATGCAAAAATACACTCATGTGCTTTAAATAAAAAATGCACAATTGCTATTTTCATGGAGTTAAAAGAAAGCCTTTAACTGGAATAGTAATTCGTCAAACCACTTTAGCAATGTGTGTTAAATGACATAAATTACTTATGTCTTTTGACCTAGTAACCTCAGAGGCTGGCACTTTCTTGAAGAAGTATTTCTCAAGAATAAATTGCTGCATACATAAAGATAACCCGTCTATAAAAATTAGAAATAATCAGAACATATAACGATAGAATGAAAAAGTGAAAATCTGTCACATAGAAACCCAATGGGGTATTTTTAGTCATTAAAGATAATATTAGACTGCATACGGTGATTAAAATGTTCACGGTATAATGTAAAGTAAATAAAACCCAGATCTAAACAGCATATGCATTGTAATTATTAATATGTAAATACATGATGTGAAGAAGCGCCTAGATGAACTATTCACAACTGACACTACTGACTTCTGAACATATTTCAGAGACATGGTTCTGATCTTTAAAAACGCAAGTGAATGACTGTAACTGAACAGCAGCAACTGTGGCGGACGTGGAGGACCTGGAACAGATGGCGGGGTTGGAGGAACCTCCGCGGGGCCAATCACCCAGTGAGATTCAACCTCAGCAACGGAGGTAAGAGGACTCCATGGACATTCTCATGCTCAGACCAACCAAACAAAGGGGACACAGAACAGATGGCCTCCATCTTCGCACAAACGCAGTGACAGCTACAATGGAAGGACGATGGAGAGAGGGTTAGGACCCATGGGTGAGTGGAGAGAAGCCAATCTTGAGCATCTTCCCTGCGAAGAAAGCTCAAACAGCCTACAGGGCCACGCCCAGGCAAGCGGTGCCCCGCCCACGAAGGAAGCACATATATGACAGGAACAAACAGAAGAGCAATGGCGCGGGCGGCCACTGGAACGGCGGTGGCATTCAGCATCAGTGCTGGGCACTCGCCCCATGAGAATGGTCTGGCCGGTCATTTGATGACTTCCCCAAGACGCAGCTGTTCTTCACCTTGAAGTCATTCCTTCAAGTTAAAGATACAGTTGTTTCTCAAACAGAAACTACTCTACACATTCTAGATTCTGTGTCCAATGACTGAAGAGTCATGGTGCATAATTTTGATCAGGACTAATCAGATGTTCCTGAAGCTTTATTTGAAGTTGTATGAGGTAGCTGACTGTGTGATCCCTCTTCTTTGGGAAATGTCTTTAGCAGAGTTCACTCTTACACTGAGAGATGGCGCATTTGAAAGAGTCCAAGCTGCAGAGCATCCCTCCCTGCATCCTGCAGCGGGAAGGCTCTTAGGCTACATCCTAGGAATCGATGCCAACTAAGGACGCTCACTTCTCAGGGCCCAACACTCCTCATCAAAATGGCTGAGCAAAAGAAGTTAAATTTCTAAGAAAAGAGAATATAGATAATATGAATAAATGCAAAGGAATAAATAGCAAGGGGAAAATTGTGAAATTACAAAAGTGTTTCTCAAAGAAGTAAAATTCAACTTCATGGAAATCTAGTCTCTTCTGTGTAAAACTGAGCATTGCTTTCACAGTTCAAATTTATAGTTAATCATGTTTTCAAAGGTAAAGAAAAATCTAGCTGAACTTTGTGTTAGGCCAATGAGGTCCTAACTCTACTGTGAGCATTTGTAACTATTCAGGCATCCTTCTTACATCCTAAAATTTTCAGTGATATTACTATTACAAAGCAATATGATGTTCATCAAATAAAACTAGACTCTATAAAGGAAATGTTTAAGTAAGTTCCTAACGCTGGCATGGAGGAATGAAAGCAACAGAAAGAGAGCAAGTTTATAAACGTTTTCGGGCTAATGCTTTTTATTGCTTCCATCTCACATTAGAAAGGCCAGACTGCATACCTGCAGCAGCTTCACCTGGACCCACATTCTGCCCTGATCCACATATCCGCACATCTGCCCCCTTCCCCCACTACTGCAAATCCTCCTGCTGTGCCTGGGAACTACTGCACCAGCAAACCCAGCTATTCTCCAACTCCCCTGAAAGGAGCAATTTCCTCCCTTTTTTGCCCACACTGGGCCCTTCCTCATCCCCATAATCCCTGTAACAGAAATGGTTAGCACATACTTTGGAACTGACCTGCATATGTATGGTCAGGGACTTCTCAGGCACTTGAAGGAAAAAAGACTGGCTATCCTGGGAAAAGCAATTATTGTAAGGTTGCGATCCTATGCCCTTCTCACCCCTTATTTTACTACATAACCAAAGAAAAGTAAAAACAAGAAAAAAGTTGAATTAGTAATGAAGCTAGGTGATTATGGCTGCCACATGCCACACATTTCCAAACACTTTTCTGGAAAGCGTACCAACGCAGCCAGAATAAGCAGGGGTCACCAAAGGCTTAGTTAAAATTCAACTTCCCAAGACAATAGCACTGTCTTATAAAGCAAATAAAATATCTTTGGGAAAACAGTGACACAAGACTGCAGCTTGATATGGGTCAGGTGGAGCAGAGTTCATGCTGTGTCTGCAACAGAAACACAAAACAAATCCAGAGAGACGTCATGATTCACAGCAGAACTGAGCGCTCCAGCACCTGGGCACACGAAGCGCTCTCTGCTCACAAGGCCACCTTCAAGTGAGGACGAGATGATGGAGTGTGGATTCCAGGACATGATGAGTTTCAATCATCCCAGAGAAAGCCAGTGAGCGCCCGCGATGGGGATGTCCACAACTCCCCTCCCTGGGGGCCCTGTCTATCAGTCACTCTAAGATGAGGCAGCCCTGCCTCGTCTCGTCCTCCAACACAGCGGCCGACGACGGCCTACGCCGAGGACTTGATGTGAATAGTCAAGAGGCGAGGGCACCCACCTACAACAGCAGACCTGGCATCATTCACGGTAAACACACACCAAAAAACGTACCAACAAATGACTCCCCCAGCACATAGGACTACATTTAAAAAGAAAAAGTGAACCAAAAGAGCCAAGTGAGAGTATGAAGCCGCGAGGCCCAGGGGGACAGCGGCCACAGGTGACACTGGGGGAAGACTATGTGCGAAGCGGGCGTGGAGAACGCATGTGCGCGCTCTCCAGAGAACCCAGGGAGAGAGACCCACAGAGATGATCAGCGAGATCAGAAGATGGGGAATGAAGAGAAAGCGCCCAGAATACGGAGGCCACTTAAATAAAAGCAGTATTATGAACTTATGGACAATTAGAAACAGTGCAGAAGAGAGTGAGGCTGGGGGAGGGCAGTCGGTGACACAGAGAGAGACAGCGTGGTCCTAAGTGGAGACTCAGAACAGGAGGAAACCAGACGGCAGTTTTGGTGATCTTAAAGAGAACAAAACAAATGGGAAGAACTGATGCCCCAAGAAACAGAGATAAGAATACCCGGACTACAGAAGGACTTCTAACACGCTGAGAGAGCTCCCCAGTACCGGGCAAAATTAACAAGTTGAACCATTACATAGATAATAGTAAAAATAACGAATGCTAAGAGCAAATGATGAACTTTTACAGATATTTAGAAGTGAAAAAGGCAACACTTACTAAGAAAACGTGAGAATGGGTCCAGAATTCTCCTTCACAACCACAGATGAGTGAGAACAATGGAGCACATCTACAGCCCTGCGGGGCAAAGACGGCTACCGGTTGCTCCAGGCCTGGCTACCAGAGGGCTATCGGCAGCTCCAGGCCCGGCTAACAGATGGCTACCGGGAGCTCCAGGCGCGGCTGCAGCCTGGCATATTCTAGTGACTCTCTGTCCAAACACCCTTCTCATCTTGATACTTTCTCTCCCTCTTCTTGTCAGGAATCCTGTTTACTGATCAAGTGGGACCACTCCAACAACCACAACGGTAATACGAAAGAATTCAGAGTGCTGATCAGATAAAAGCAAAGGACAAATACTTACTAGGTGTGGCTGATCCTGTCTCCCTCAAATCTCCCCGCCACCCGCCTCTGACCAGGCTCCTTCCCTCCCTCACTGGGACCTGGCAGGTGGGAAGGCTCGGCTGGCTGTGCCTTGAGGTCTCCCCTCAGATGTGTCCCTGCTGAGCCTCCAGGCCACACTCCATGCACCCAGCCCCACCTCTCGCTCTGCCTGTGGCCTCCGGGCTCAGATCTCACCACCACCATTTATTGTGACTACTGACGCCAGTCCCATGCTACTCAGAGGTTCTTTCTGTCTAGTTTCTTGATGCTTTCCAAAGAGCCTAGAAAAGTAGGGGCTGAATTAATATCTCCTGATGGAATTCTGACAATGTCTGATTAGAAAAGTATATCAGACTGGTCAACATACGCTGGTTTCTACAAAGCACTGACACAACCTCCCAGTACCCAGGTAGGTGGCATGTCTACACTTAGAGTTGTCCTAGCTGAGAATTCTGCAGAAGGGGCACAGGAAAACGACTTGCAAAACTGCTCAGTTGTGTGGCTTCAAATTACAGAGGAGCCCATGATATGTTAGATAACAGAAGCAAAGCTGAGCCTCATCTCAATAGGGCGAGAGGGGTCAAAGGTAAAATGTGTTGAAATATATTCACAGTCCTGAGGTAGAATAGAAGGAATAGAAGTAATAGGAAGAAAGGAGACATAAAAGAAGAATAAGGAAAATGGAACTTTAATATGCACGCCTGTGGCAAAATTCCCCAACACCCTCATCCCCCAACCAGGCCTGTCTCCCTCCCCCAGCCAGGCCTGTCACCCTCCCCAAACCAGGCCTGTCACCCTCCCCCAGCCAGGCCTGTCACCCTCCCCCAGCCAGGCCTGTCACCCTCCCCCAGCCAGGCCTGTCACCCTCCCCCAGCCAGGCCTGTCTCCCTCCCCCAGCCAGGCCTGTCACCCTCCCC
>PVJS01054787.1:0-12848 GCA_004027185.1 Glis glis | reverse complement strand
TTTTTTTTTTTTTTTTTTTTTTGCGGTACTAGGGATTGAACCCAGAGGCATTCTACCTCCGAGCTACACCCCAGCTCTATTTTTTTATTCTTAATTTTGAAACAGGGTCTCACTAAGTTGCAGAGGGTCTCACTAAGTAGCTGAGGCTGGCCGCAAACCCGGATTCTCCTGTCTCAGGCTCCCAAGTACTGGGATTACAAGCATGAGCCACCACGCCCAGCCTACTCTATTTTTTCTGAGTCTTAGCATTTTAGGTTTTACATTTAGGCCTTTTGTGCATTGCGAGGTACTTTTTATATGTGGTTATCAAGTGCAAGGACACACACACACACACACACACACACACACATATATATATATATCATGTGTAGATCTGTTTTTTCCAACATCATTCATTCTTCATTGAATAGTCTTGGTCTTTGTTGAAAATCACTTGACCACATCTGTGAGAGTTTATTTATGGATTCTGTATTCTATTCAATGGTCCATATGTCTGTCTTTACACTAGCCCCACACTGTTTTAATTGCCATAGCTTTTAGTAAGTGTTGAAATCAGGAATGTAAGACCTTCCTTCAAATCTATTCTTCTTTTTCAGATTATTTTGTCTATTTGGGGTTCCTTGAAATTCCATACCAATTTAGGCCAGATTTCTCTATTTCTGCCAAAAACGTCATTGAGATGCTGAGGCGGCAGCTTGGTTATGAGACACAACAGCACGTAAGGTCTGCAGTATGTGGTCATTTCATGGACCTCCATGTGTTATCATCTCTGCATGAAGAAGAGTGAGGAGGAGATGTATTAAGTTAGAAACTAAAGGATTGCATAAAACATCACTTCAGACAGATTATAAAGCAATTGTTTTGTTTCCACTGCAGTGGTCAATGAATTAATTTTCTGGTCTATTAAATGAAACACAGCTAGTAGAGTAAAATGCAAATAGTCATGTTGTATCTATTAAAATGCTTTTGGCTGCAAATAACAGAATATCCAGCTAAAAGTGACTCAATAAGGGAATGTATTACCTCACAAAGAAAGACCTCTAGAGGTAGGTGGTTTTAGGGCTGAATCAATGGTCTCAACAAGGTCACGAGGAATCCAGCTCTTTCCATCCCCCATTCCTCTATCCTGAGATCTCTTTTTCACCCCTCACTTTGCAAGGTGGCTGTTGAGGCTCCAGGCATCACATCCTCATACTTTTGCATTTATATGTAGGAAGCAAGGGACAGCTAAGGTGACAAGACAGCTCTTCTAATTTTTCCTCCTCCTCTCCTCCTCCTCCTCCTCCTCCTCCTCCTCCTCCTCCTCCTTCTGTCTTGGAGGAAAATCTTTTCCCAACTTCCCCCAACAGACTTGCACTCATATCCCACAGTCAGAACCGGGTCCCTTGGTCGTTTGCCAGCATGAAGGTCCAGTGTGTATCTGACACTTTATCATTTTTCATGTGAAGTGGGCTTTGATGGGAGGGACGATGGATGAGTGAAGCGAGTCCTGGAAGGTAACAGGTCTGCCTCCCCCTGTGCCATGAGGCTTCCCTGCAGCGAGGCGGAGGGTCTGGGCACTGGGCACATGCAGGGCTCAAGCCTCATCAGTTGTCTTCATTTCACTTCTCCCTTTCCGCCCTTCGGTTTTCCTTCCTCGTTTTCCAGCTTCAGAAGAAAGATGGAAATCCAAAAGTATCACTTCCCTTCCCTGTGTAAAGACCCTGCTTGTCTCTCCCACCCCAACCTACTCTTTGGAGATCTATACCTCTAGCTGTCACAGACCATAGGGCAGATCCTTGGTGTCTCAAGAAGGTCCCTGACCTAAGACTGAGGAATCTGTTTTCATGGCTAGTCCAGCGATGTCAATTCTGAATCAGAAACTGAGAAATCCTAATAAATGAAAGAGGAAAAAAAAATCAAAAGAGTATGCTATTTTTACATTGTTAGCCTGCACTGAAAATCATCTGTTTCCACGGGAGAAGCTCTTTCCATAGAGAAAAGCAGCTCGCGGCACCCTGCCTGCGCCTGTCTGAGCCGACTGCTGGCTCCCAGCGCCGCAAGATGTTTCTTGCCGTCAGAGCAATGACTTCAGTTTTTCCATTCCAACTGTGGTGAAAATGAATAAGAAAACTGGATCCTGCCTCTGGAAGCAGGATACAGGCTCCACACTAATCAAAAAAGGAAGACTCGCTGTTAGACAATATTTCACTCCCCAGACTTTGAAGAGTTCCTGCATTTGTCAGAGTAGCTCTGAATCATTTTGCGGCCGCCCAGGATTAGAATGGGGATATTGTACAAGCCTGACACTTTGCAGGGAAGGTCCCCCCCACTTTCTAAATGAGCTGTTCCTGTTGCTCTCTGGGTCACTGTAATCCAAATCTTATAATTTCATCTCCTCTTCTAATCATTTTACCAGATAATCATTTTAAGGGGAGGAGGGAGAGTTGAGATTTAAAATAAAAGTGCCATGACTTACCTTCAAATGTCTTCAACTACGAAGTGTCAGTGAAGTATCGAGACTGTAACCAGGTAAAAGAGAATGAAGTTTTCAGGAACCTGGTTAATTGCAATAAAGACTTCAAATGGCCACACTCTATTTGCCAAAACAAAGCCGAGTTAGCAGTGGGATTATGAACCACTGCTTGTGAAAGGGACCCAGGCCTGCACCTCTGAATGGTCCCCTGGCTCTGAGAAGGGAGAGTGGACTTCCCTGTACCTCACCCGGTGGAGAAGCCAGCAGAAATCTTCTCTACAGTACAATCATTTATGAGCATCCAGAGACAAAAATGTTGACAACCACATGCCGCAGAGCTATGAGAGTCTGTAGGACACATTGCAAAGGAAAACCACCGGCAGCTGTCTGAAGCTGGTTTTATTAACATTTGGATAATGCCTGTACCATGAAACCCAGCAGATGAAACGGAAGGCCTTCTATTCGGAAAGCCTTAGAGCAGCTGGGAAAGATGCTGTGTGTCCAAGTCAGTGGGCGTCTGACTCAGGTGTTGGGGTCATTCAGAGGCGGTTGGAAGCCAGGTACTGTACCGGGGAAGCGTTCCCATTCCTCCTTTCAGGAGGCCAGAGACAGACATGTAGGGAACTGAGAGGCACCTGGGGAAGGAGAGCGGGGGATGACGCCCAGCTGTGGGGAGAGTGTGAGCAGGTGTGGATGGACACAAAGGTCCATGTGAAATGAGTCCCTTCAGCCTACACCCCAGCTGGCTCACTTTTGGCATCCTCAGCATTGTGAACTTGTCACACAAGGTAAGGATATTATAAGTAAATTTCAAATAAAGGTTAACACTACACTATTATTCACCATGGTTTTATTCTACCCAATTTTATTTATTTATTTATTTTTGGTACTGAGGATTGAACCCAGAGGTGTTCTACCTCTGACCTTTTTATTTTGAAACAGGGTCCCACTAAGTTGCTGAGGCTGACCTCCAACCTTTGATCCTCCTTTCTCAGCCTCCTAAGTACTGGGATTACAGGCATACACCACCACACCTGGCTCTCCTGCCCAAATTTATACCTACGGGCTCTGCCCATGAACTTAAAATACACACCAAAATAAAAGCACCTTTCCTGAGACAGTTGCACACTCATGCTCACGTGCACTTACACACTCACACAGACTCAAGCACACGCATGAGCTCTCACTGTCCTTGTTTTTGCTTTTTTCTCTTGATCTCATGTTCGTTTTTTCTCTCCCTCTCCAGCACAAGCCAGGAGTTAGAGAAAGAAGCAGCGTAGCACTCAGTTTTTCCAAGCATTCACCAGCCAGTGCACAAGAACACAAGGATGAGTCAGGCATTGTGGCGTGGGCCTGGAGTCCCAGCACTGGGAAGGTTTAGGCAAGAGCATCGCAGGTTCAAGGCTAGTCTCGGCAACTGTTTCAAAATAAAAAATAAAATAGAGCTGGGGGTGTAGCTCAGAAATAGAGTGCCCCTGGGTTCAATCCCCAGGAAAACACACACACACACACACACACACACACACACGAACTACCCAGTCTCCAGGCTGGCATAAATTCTAGCCTCTCATCATTCTCAACTAGCTCAGTTTCTCATGAATATGACATATTTTTGTATAAGTCCTTTCCATTAAGCCAACTCTAGCACAAAGTGAAATGAAAAGGGCTTTTTTAAAAAAACAACTTCTTGACTACTTGTTGAACACAGATGCCTTCTTGGCATTTGTAATGGTTAATTTCTATTTCAGCTTAGCTGGGCCAGGGGGTGCTAAGATATTTGGTCAAACGTTATTCTGGATGTTTCTGTTGAGGGTGTTTTTAGGTGAGATTTCTACTTGACTTGGTGGACTTTGCGAGAAGCACACTGTCCTTCCTAATGTGTGGAGGCCTGCCCAGAACATGATGCTGAGCTTCCCAGAGCCACAGGCATGGCTCCGGCAGACTGCCTGCAGACTCTGCAACATCAGCTCTTCTGATTTCTACAGGGTGCCTTTAACTACAATTAACTACAATTAATTTAACTTTAACTACAATTCTTTCCTGAGTGGGCCTCACCCATCAGATTTTGGACTTGCCAGCCTCCACAATCACATGAGGCAAGTTAAAAAAATAAATCTACCTCCCTGTTTATCTATCTACATCTCTATCAATTGAACGATCTAATCTACATGCACCCTAGTGGTCCTATTTCTCTGTAGAACTCTGACGACTATAGCATCCTATAAGTGGACCACAGGGTGAGATGTAACAAATGTGTTCCTGTCTTTCCTAATCAGCACTCTAACAGATGCATGTGGACTAAGGGGCGGTGACCCAGGATATGAAGCCAGTGGGCCTGGCTCATGCCTGAAGTCTGTCCCTTCCTGGTGCTCTGCCCTGGATAGGTCATCTAAGCCCCAGAAATGACAATGGCTCAGATGACTACAGTGTTGCTGACCCCTGGTGTATTTATTTTCTGTTGCCACTGTTACAAAGTACCATACATTCTGTGCTGAAAACAGCACACATTTATTCTTCTATGCTTCTGGGGATCAGATGAGGAGTCAGCGGGGCTGCTGGAGGCTTTGGGGGGATTCCATGGCTTGCTTTTTTTCAGCTTCCAGGTGCTCTTAACATTCTGTGGATCATGGCCCCTTCCTCACATCATTCCAGTCTCCTGCTTCCCTCTTGTAAGGACTCTCGTGATTATGTCGGGCCCACCCACGTAACCCAGGAGACTCTCCTCATATCGATACCCTTAACTGAGTCACACCTGCAAAGTCTCCTTTGATATCTATGGTAATATTTACAGGTTCCAGGGATTAGGACGTGGACATCGTTGGGCAGGGGCTATTATTTGGCCTGCCACACCTGGTCACCAGAGATCATTGGTTTCACATGGGAGGGGGGTGAAGGATTCCAAGATTTCAGAGTTGGCACTTGAAACCATTTCATTTTTTGGAAAAGTGTTCTATTATTTGGTGAATGCCAAAAGTTGCAACAAAGAAATGCTTTTTTTTTGGCTCCTAAAGAGCCAGAAGTGTTCATACTATATTTTTATTTTATTTTTGGTACCGGCAATTGAACCCAGGGTCATTCTACCTCTGTGCTACACCTCCAGAACATTTTATTTTTATTTTAAAACAGGGTCTTGCTAAGTTGCTGAGACTGACTTGAACCTGCGATTCTTCTGTCTCAGCCTCCCCAGTAGTAGGATTACAGGCTTGTGCCACCATGCCTGGCAGGTACTATATTTTTCTTTAATAATGGCAATTCTGTTCTTAGAATCATCATGGAGTAAGGATTCTTCCACCTCAAAAATTAATATAAAAACTAATATAAAAGTATATTACCATGGTCTGGGCTGGGATATAGCTCGGTGGCGGAGTGAGCCTGGCATGTGCAAGGCCCTGGCTTTGATTCCTGGCTCTGAAAAAAATGATAATATTGTGATCATCTAGGTACACAAGTCTACGGAGCTTCGTTTCTTGGAAGCTTTACCATGCACTCCATCCAGTCTCCTATAAGTGAACTTTGGCAGGAGTTAAAACCTTTTAAGATGGACCTCAAGAAGCTCCCTCAACACACATAATTCAAGAATCCCAAGTCCATGGCATCATTTGTGTTCTAGAATATGTCCACCTAAGTGCTAGAATTGTTCTAGAATATGTCCTTATAAGCTCTAGAATTGTTTTAGGATATGTCCAATTCTAAGCTCTAGAATTGTTCTGGAATATGTCCTTCTAAGCTCTAGAATTGTTTTAGGATATGTGCAATTCCAAGTTCTAGAGTTGTTCTAGAATATGTCCAATTCTAAACTCTAGAATTGTTCTAGAATATGTCCAATTCTAAGCTCTAGAATTGTTTTGTGTTCTCAACATGCTAGGCACATTTGTTGAGAACCGGTCACTTTCGTTGCTTTCCTCTTGGCCACAGGGATAACAGTAAGGAACGTTCTGGCCTTCCTTTGGTACTACTGCACTTGGTGTGTTTGGGCACTGCCATAACCTTTGCTTGGTCTAGTCTTTGCAGAGAAAACCTAGTTTTGTCTCCACAGAAAGGAGAGAACATTGGAAAACATCAGTTTTCAAAGATCATTCTGATGCCGGGTGTGGTGGTGCACGCTTGTAATCCCGGACTCGGGAGGCTGAGACTGGAGAATCCGGGTTCACAGCCAGCCTCAGCTACTTAGGGAGGCCCTCTGCAACTTAGTGAGACCCTGTTTCAAAATAAAGAATGAAAAATTGGGCTGGGGGTGTAGCTTGGAGGTAGAGTGCCCCTGGGTTCCATCCCTAATCCCGCAAAATAAAAAACCATTCTGATGCTCATTCAACAATCATTCTTGGGGAAGTCTATAATAATTTCAACCAGCCAGCGGTGTGAGCCTGATCTGATAGCTGAAAGGATTCACCTGATTTGGGGACCCCAGGCTTACCAAGTCTTCTCTGCTGGTGGTACTCTCCTCGGGTCTTCAGCTGTAGGCCCAGTGTCAAGTAAGTGTCCTGGACGCCTGGTCTAGAGTTCAAGGATGATTTATTGCCCCCACCCAAGGACATCTTACTACACAAAAGTAAGTCTTTTCACCCCCCTTTCTTCTTGCCTATGAAATTCTCGTTATTTTTCTATGTGAGATTGTTTTGGGTTCAGTCCGTCCAGTTCCCCTTGTTGAAATATCTGTCATTTCATTTCAAGCCTTGTCAGAAGTCGCTGGCTGTGTGACTTCATTATCCACGCCCGTGTTCCGCTTTACTGAGGGAAGGACACTTTCCTTTTCTTCATCATCAAGTGACTGCCATCAGGACGAAGGTGGACAGCCACACGAGCGCTCCGGTCACCGTGTAGGTCAGCCCCAGGAAAAGGCTGTTGCCGCCACTCCATGCCAGCGTGGCAAGGACCACGGACTTTTCTCCTTGGAATCTGGTTACTGGAAAATCTACAATTAAGGATCTGTCTCAGCACTTCTCATCTCTATACCATGCCGTATACCAAATAGGCTAACCCATATAAAATTGCTCTTTTTTATATAGATACAAAATGGTTGAATATTCAATGTAATAGGATTCAACTTAATCAAGCAGTACATTGTATCTTGCCGGAATAAAATTCAGTGAAAACAAGCCTTCATTCTACACAGTTGTAATCTACAAGAGATTCGGACGTAAATAGACCTGAATGACTTGCAGACAACTGAGTTGTGAACAAATATATTTAATTCCCTTTAATAAGCCCAAGGAAGTTAAAAGAATATAGTGTACAGCACACCTAAATTTTTCTTTATGAGTCAGGAGACTCGGGGAGATTAAGTGCCTTAATAGGTTAACATTTGAATTCCTACCTCAGGGAAAATTCTTCAAGGGGAGTGAAGAGTGAAAATAAGCAAGTAAGCAGGTAAATAAAATAATAGGATAAATGACAAGACATTTTTGGTGGGAAAACTAAAGGTGGTGGCTTCCTTTGAGTTTGGGAAATGCCTGTGTTCCAGTTCCTGCTGCTGGGGAGAAAAAGTATTTGAAGTGGGCTTGCTATCGTTAGCATTTTAATGAATGCTATTTTGATTGTGCATGTGGCTTGAGGTTTTTAAACATCTGGTGTCTTTTGTAAATGAAACTAATAAACAAACAAAGGCTTCTCATAGCAACAGCAGAGGACAGAGGCATTTCCCAGCAAAGCTCTTAAAAGTCCTCAAATCACTTGGCAAGATGCTATTTAAAGGCACAAGGAAACTTGTCAGGAAGCTAGTTGTCTCTTTTCTTTAACATTAGACATCCTCATTGTCACCAGGTCCCTGGGTGCCACCCAACTCATCTTCCTGCCTGTCTTCTCCCTCAGTTCCACTTGAAAGTGAGGGTCCCCTGCCAACATCGTTCTCCCCCCAGAAGATCAGGCCTTGTCTGCAGCGCAGGTGCAGTTCTGCTCGCCGTCAGCCAGGCCGCTGGGCTGGTTGCGTCAAACGCACACCAGGGCCTCACACTGGGAGTGTGGGTGCAGGACCCAAACTTGAGAGTGGTTAGCATTACAACACGACTGTGAATGAAGTCGCCAAGGCAAGTGTCCAGAGAGAAGGAGCCGAGTGTCTCTTGTTTGGAAGGTGGCTCCCCTTCCTCACCCCACCCCCTCCACTCGTTGCAATGCATTATGGGGGCAATGGTGCATGATTTGTCTTTTCCTGTTTCTTTTTTCTTTTGTGGTACTGGGGATCGAACCCAGGGGCATTCTAACACTGAGCTCCATCCCCAGCCCTTTTCATTTTTTATTTTGAAACAGGGTCTTGCGAAATTGCTAAGGTTGGCCTCAAACTGGCAATCCTCTGTCTCAGCCTCCCAAGTACTAGGATTCCACACATACAACACCATGCCAGCTTGTTTTTTCTGCTTCTTTTTTTTTTTTTTTGTGGTACCGGGGATTGAACCCAGGGGCGTTCTACCTCTGTGCTACACCCCTGGCCCTATTTTTATACTTTATTTTGAAACCGGGTTTCACAAAGTTGCGGAGGGCCTCACTAAGTAGAGAGAGAGAGAGAGAGAGAGAGAGCTGAGGCTGGCCGCGAACCTGGATCCTCCGGTCTCCGCCTCCCAAAGTACTGGGATTACAAGTGTGCGCCATCACGCCTGGCCTCTGTTTTTTCTGTTTCTTGAATGCAATCATAGCTACTTTACTGGTAAGGGAGTCACAAGTTGGGGTCAGAAGGTCCAACTTGAGAGACAACTGTCAAGCACCACCAATATCTACATAAATTTCTTGGCCAGGTGTGGTGACACACGCCTGTAATTCCAGTACTTGGGAGGCTGAGACAAGAGGATCACAGGTTCAAGACCGGATTCAGCAACTTAGTGAGGCCCTCTGCAACTTAGCAAGACCCTGTTTCACAATAAAAAATAAAAAGGGCCAGGGGTGTAGCTCCAAGATAGAATGCCCTTGGGTTCAATCTCTAGACACACACACACACACACACACACACACACACACACACACACACGTAATCCTCTGTACCTATAAGGCTCCACAGAGAGGCCATGTCATTTTCATACAATAGCATCCCAGACCCTGCTATAGGAACTAACTAAAGGCAAACTACTACAAAAGGAGGCAAAAGTTGAGAGACAGAGAGATGGTGTCACATCAGCAGTGACATCTCTGAGGGGTCCTCCTCTCCTGCCAGATGGGGACGACTGCACGTCTACTCTTGGAGAAAAAGTGCAGAAAACACGGATCAGGGCACTGGAGCTTATGTGGCGGTGGTTCATGATTCGTCATTCCCCAACAATTTCTCATTCGGCCTCCCTGGGAGGTAAAGAGACTGAGCAGGTGGACGATTCTGTGCTAAGAACCTCCGGCCTGCTTGGGGTTCCACTGGACAGCTGTCCAGTAACTCTGCCGTGCTATAAGAGATGCAGATGCCTAATTGGGTTGAAGCTTCAAAGCTGTTGTACAAACCTGGAAAAGATTCAGCTTCCAAGAGAATTTTGTCTCTGGGAGAATCAGAAAGAGACTTGAAAATTAACTCTAAACTGGGTGTGGTGGCGCACGCTTATAATCCCAGTATTTGGAAGACTGAAACAGGAGGATTGCAGGTTCAAGGTCGGCCTGAGCAACTTAGACCCTATTTCAAAAAATAAAAAGAAAATAAAATAAGGCTGGGATAGAATGCCCCTGGGTTTAATCCCCAGTATCACACACACACAAAATTTTTAAATATAAATAAATAAATAAATAGCTGGGCATAGTGGCATACACTTGAAATGAAAGTACTTGGGAGGCTGAGACAGCAGGATCACAGGTTCAAGGACAGCCTCAGCAAGTAGTGAGACTCTCATCAACCTAGCAATATGCTGTTTCAAAATAAAATAAAAAAAATAGGGCTGGGGCTGTAGCTTATAGGTAGAATGCCCCTGGGTTCTATCCTCCGTACCACACACACACACACACACACACACACACACACACACACAAATTAAATTAACTCTATAGACCAGGTGGGGTGGCACACATCTGTAATCCCAGTATTTGGGAGGCTGAGGCAAGAGGATCATGGGTTTGAGGCCAGTGAGCAATAACTTAGGGAGACTCTGTCTCAAAAAAAGTTATATATATTTATGAAGGACTGGGGTTGTAGATCAGAGATAGAATGCACCTGGGCTCAATCCCCAGTACCACAGAAAGAAAGAAAGAAAGAAAGAAAGAAAGAAAGAAAGAAAGAAAGAAAGAAAGAAAGACAGGAAGGAAGACAGGAAGGAAGGAAGGAAGGAAGGAAGGAAGGAAGGAAGGAAGGAAGGAAGGAAGAAGGAAGGAAGGAAGGTCTGGGGGTGTATCTCAGTGGTAGAATGCCCCTGAGTTGTTCATTCCCTACACACACACACACAGGGAGAGAGAGAGAGAGAGAGAGAGAGAGAGAGAGAGAGATTGATTAACTCTATAGAGTTAATCTCTCTAACTGTATATAAACATAATTTATACATTATGTTTAAATATATTTCTTTTCCAGCTCTATTTTATTTGGAAACAGGGTCTTGCTAAGTTGCTGAGGCTGGCTACAAACCTGCGATAACTCCTGTCTCACCCTCCCAAGCACTGGAATTACAGGGTGTGCCCCCACGCCTAGCTTCCAAATATTCTTCTTATCAAAGCCCTCTTAACTGTCATGACCCTCCATCTCCTCCCATCCTGCAGGGCATCTTCTCCCCACTGTTTTAGGTCTCTGGGCCCACTGTTATGTACTCTTTCTTGGGGGGCTAGAAATATTCCCTCCCTACTTATCCATAGCCCTTTACCTGACACTGTAATTAGCAGTTATTCCTTTTTTTGGGGGGTGCATATTTAAGTACATAATACGGAGACCAACAGCTGCAGGACAATGGAATGACAGCCAAAGAGCTTGAGGACTGGCACCCTAAAACATGGTACATTGCCTATTTTGAGTTAAAGGCATTTGTATAGCCAGGCGTGGTGGTGCACACCTGTAATCCCAAGGACGCGGGAGACTGAGGCAGGATGATGGCAAGTTCAAGGCCAACCGGGGAAATTTGGTGAGACCCTGTTTCACAATAAAAAATAAAAAGGGCTGGGGATGTATCTCAGTGGTAGAGCACCTGGTAGAGTTCCTGGGTCAAAACAGCAAGTGCAAGAATGGCACTCCTACCTCCTGTTTTTGCCTTTCCTCACCAGGAGAAAAGAAACGTCTTTATCACCAGAGGCTGGGCGTTGGGGCCAAGAGGAATCCATTCAAACAAATTTGGCTAAATTAACCCCTATCCTTCTAATTACTTTTTCGCAACTGCCACTCTTTTTGCAACCCAATGTGGACACACACACACACACACACACACACACATACACACACACACACACACACACTACACACACACCCCCACACACACACACTCACTTAGGCTTAGTTACTTCGTTGGGTCTTCATTTTTCTTGAGAGGGTTGTACATGCAGATAAAAATTTGTAGGTTTTATCCTTTTCTCCTATTAATCTGTTTTATGTCAGTCCCAGATGGGACCCTTGGAAAACAGAGGACAATATTTTCCTCTCCTACACACAATTACCTATAAGAGAATTATGCACCCTTTTTTGGGTATACATACTAGGTTGGAGAAGAGAAAATTATAGAATGAAAGAATTCAACAACCAGTAGCCAGATTTCCCTTCAGCTTCAGAAAGAAAAGTGACATAAAAGGATACTATAGGATATGGTGAAGCTGTAATTCCCAATGGGTAAGCCGCCAATGAAATAGTGTATTCGATAGAGCCGAGAGTACAGCTTCTTGAAAGTGGGAAAGGCAGCCGTGCGCATCCACACGATGAAGTCCTCGTTGAGGAAGCCGTTGTTCACTGGATCACTTTCATCCAGCTCAGAGATGGACTTGTGCCAGTGTGGGGGCTTTGTGCTTCCTGAGGGAAGGAAACAAGGGATGGGGTAGAGAAAAATCATCTGTCCCCTTCAGTTTTCCTTAGGATGTAGAGAATGAGGAAAGAGAAATAGAAATCAGACTTTGAAAAAAAGAGGGCATGTGACGAGGGGCAATAGTGCATGCCTGTAATTCCAGTACTTGAGAGGCTGAGACAGGAGGATCACAGGTTTGCAGCCAGCCTCAGCAGCTTAGTGAGACCCTCGGCAACTTAACAAGACCCTGTTTCAAAATATAAAATAAAAAGGGCTGGGGGTGTAGCTCAGAGGTAGAATGACCCTGGGTTTAATCCCCAGTACCACATAAAAACCAGATGTGGTAGTTCATGCCTGTAATCCCAATACTTGGGAGGGTAAGACAGAAAGATCGCAGGTTCAAGACCAGCCTCAGCAACTTAGTCAGACTCTCAGCAATCTAGTAAGACCCTGTTTCAAAACAAAAAATAAAACAAAAATCCCCATTAACATACACACACACACACACACACACACACACACACACA
>PVJS01054786.1:0-12854 GCA_004027185.1 Glis glis | reverse complement strand
AAAAAAAAAAAAGATTTTGTTTAAAAAAGTGATTTAAAAAAACAAAGTAAATTTTGTGATATTTTGCCTCTACATTGGTGAAAATAAGACCTTAGACAAATTCAGGTCATACCATTCTAACTTGGTAGACATGTTCTTGCTGCATGACTGCTTTTGTTCTTTCACTATACCTGCTACTCATGTGCGCCAATATTGTTCTCTTTATCTTTTCTTAGTTCGTTTTTAACCAAGCAGTTGAAGATTGTTTTAAATGTATTAGGTCATTTAGCAACTATAGACAATGCATATTTTTATAATCTTTTAATATGTTTTTTGTTATTCCTAAAATATATCCACATAAAAAACAGAACAATGTCTGGACACAATAATAGTGGTATGTATGTTAAACAACATTGCTGTCTTTTCTGTTATGATAGTTTAAACTATCTATTCAAAACTTAAAATCCTTTTTTGAGAACCCATATTAAAACACGTTATGAATGTCTTTCCAACATAAATTGTGTTCCCACACACCCTTGAAACAAAATATTTTCTTATTCAATAATTCCTAAAAAAGTCTCTTTTTAATTATCTCTGTAAAGTACACGTCGTCTTATTTGTTACAATTATTGTTAAACTGATCGCCTTGCCCCATACTCTATGTTCCATAATCCTGGCAGAAATATAGTCAAAAACCCTTAGTGTGCATTAGTTACATGGCAAATCCAGGCAACTACACTGAATTTAAAAGCTAAAATCTCATGTAACTTTGAAGTCTTCAAGACAAAGAATTATGATTACATAAAAGAAATAATTAAAAATTCAACCAATCCAAAAGTGCAGAGGGGTTATAATTTTTATTGTGATAGAATACTTTATTGAACTGCTGGTGGATGTAAGGATTTCAAAATTTAATTTTAATAATGTTATAAAAATCGATTTGAGATATAGTGAAAGCAGTTGATAACTAATCCATCATCAAAAATTCCAAATATGGAATAATAAGAAGAGACTGATATTTCAGAACTCATATGAATATATTCTCATATCTCCAGGGAAAACTACACCTCTGTAGGACCATGGGTAATTACATAGATTTCTATAAAGAAAGCAATCTCGCTCCAAACCATTTTAAAATATATTTCACACTTAGAAAGCAACTGTTTTGAATACAAACTTTTGTCATGAAAATTACCAGTAGACAAGAAGGGTATGGTTTTTAAATTGGCATAATAAATTCTCGTGGGTTCAATGATCTGAATAGTAGAGCAAAATAATTGAAAGCAATGAAACATTAAAATTATTTTAAAAGCACCATTGTATGTTTGGATAACACAATGTTACAATATGTTGCAGCTGCTAATGACAAGAAATAATGTTTTTAAGGAAGCAATCTTCAATTAATCATTTCCTCTTTTAGTGGGATAATTTATGGAAATGAAATGAGGCTAATAAACCAGAAAGAATGGGAGGAAAGAAAGAAGTTAAATAAATTGCTTCCTTTTGTAACAACAAAAAAGTCATGATATCCATCATTTGGCCAGAAATATCATATTGCTAAAGGCCTTATTTAGCATTTGATTCTCTTCCAATATAGCAGAAACAGAAGGCATCGCATTTCAGCTTTCCATTTATTTCACTCTCCATTTTAACCCCATAAATGTCTCCTAAGATTGAAATGTGAATAATGTAAAAATCTTAGGAAATTCAATGTCATATGGAGGAGACAGAGATGGATGAGGTGGCGATCCATATATTCATTTGTCCTTTGATTTCTGACATTAATTTTGATGTTCTCCCCCTTTATTAAAAGTTGAATTTCATAAATAATAAATATTATTCATTTACTTAAATAATTTAAGTAAAACCTAAAATAGAAGAGTGGCAAATAGATGCAAATTATTTTAAATACTTGTTTAGGTTATGTAGCAAATGCAGTTACTGGGCTACATTAGAATATCAAATTCCAGTTGTTATCATCATACTATACTTCTAATATTTTTCTCAATAATACTTAGTGTGAAAAGTTACACAAAAGAGAAAAATAAATGTTGCCCATGAACTCTTGGGTAAAATAGAAAATGGCAGCCATGTACTACTTCAGTGCAAATGTCATGACTTAAGTTTCCCTTTCTGGATTCTAGATGATTTTCTCCAGAAATACAAGTGCTTTATCAACAAAAAAGACTCTTGTTTGACTTCAAGTGGATGAAAGACATCTCTTTAAGTAGCAGTAGCATCAAAGTCATTTCATGAATAAATTAATATATCTTGGGAAGATACAAAATAGTTAATTTTTAAAAAAATGAATTCCATTCATCTTTAACATCCATGTATATTTAAATCCTGCATAGTAAGAGGGTTAACAACAGATTTAGTAACCTTATATGTCTTAGTGCACTTTCACAACACTAAAATATATAGTAAGGATAAACAGATCATATTGGGATCGTACAGGGATCATTATCAAGATAATGCTTCATACTATGTTTTTCCAATTGTTAGTATGATGATTGTGCCAACCAGATTCTCTGTAAATGGCTGTGGGATGTGTGTTTGCATCTATGCAAACACCAGTAGGTGTATGCATGCTTGTGTATTAAAGTACAAGCCTGTGTGTTTTAATCCATCCACTAAAAATATGATCGATATTTATGAAGTTTAGAGGATGGAACTTTTCTTTTTTTTTTTTTACGGTACCGGGGATTGAACCCAGGAGCATTCTACCTCCGCGCTACACCCCCGGCCCTATTTTTTATATTTTATTTTGAAACCGGGTCTCATGAAGTTGCGGAGGGCCTCACTAAGTAGAGAGAGAGGGGGGGGGGAGAAAGAGAGAGCTGAGGCTGGCCGCGAACCCGGATCCTCCGGTCTCTGCCTCCCAAAGTACTGGGATTACAAGCGTGCGCCACCATGCCCGGCCAGGATGGAACTTTTCAAGTACAAAAAGGCTTAAGTCTTAAAGAAAATTTAAACTTATAATATATTGACTTGCTAACATTAATCTAACTTTTAAACCATATTGGTTTATGCACTAAATTAAGATCTTTCTTTGGTTCTGGAAATGATTATCAACCAGGATATAGCATTTCAAATTTTAAAATTCAAGTACTTTCCAATCTTCCATGAATCTATGGATTGCTGTGATTTGTCCTTAGAATAATATGCTAACCTGCATATAGATAGGTAGATGAATAAACAGATAGGGCCAGGAGATTTTAACTTTATTGTTCATAGGCAAATATTTTATTGGGAAGAGTCACTTGAATTTTATTTTTAAAAGCTATTATTTTAAAATATGGTAATGAAATCGATGCATCATGAAGGACAGTATGAAGGCATTTGGACAGTCACATTTAACACTACTTGATACTTTGTGATGTCATAGGCTGCAATGCTTTTTAGTATAGAGCAAGCTGAAACTCAGTCACTGAAAAAGCAATAACAATATGAAGATGCCTATTATAATATTTGTTTAGTCTATATGGAACATCTGGTATGTTTTATTTTCATGATTTTATAGCAAATGCATTACCAAAGAAAGCACAAATAATCTATATGCCAGACCAAAATTACCATAGGATCGTTTACTTTAAAAAATCAGGAGACATGGAATTTAATGTTTCACTTAATTTTCCCAAGAGATATGATGGGAGATAGAAAATGCCCATTTTCTGAAGCTGAAATCTTCCATAAATGATAATGGAAATACCATCTTAGATTTTAATGATATGTGATTCTAGTGACTTTTGGAATTAAAGAAAAATGCAGCAAGTTATAAAAACCCTCTGTTTATAATAGTTACATTATAGGTGTATAAACAAGTTGTCTGATGACATACTTGAAGACTTTAATAAGGAGCAAGATATGAGACAATATTTCAAACACTTTCTTTTTTGTGTTTTATGTACCTTGCCTTACACACATTTAATGTGTATAACAGAAATTGCCTAAGGTAACGTCTGAAGACAACTGTTGTTGATTAACACCAGTAAAAATGGTTTCAAAGGGTTTGTAAAAATCACAGAAGATAATACTGCAATGATTTAATTCTACAATGCAAGCATCTCTGATAACGGAACTCATCCTGCAATTATCTTGATTTAAGTTGTTTTATTCCAGAAAGAATTATTTCTTACATCTCTAAGACATGGGGGGGTCTACTAACCTGATACATCTTTAAAACAAAGCCTTTACCTGAGATATGGGTGTATCCTGCTAGTGTAAATTCAGAAACTAAACTTTCACAAGTACCATCTTGTGGTTCAAGGACTGTTTTTCTTCCTTTTCCCACCAGCTATGATTATGATTAAAACAATTTTTCTTGCTACCTTCATCTGTACTGGATTTAGTTCTCACTTAAACCACTACTAAATCATTTTGTGTCCCAGTTCAGTGCTGGATGAATCCTCTATTAGATGGCCATTTGGGGCAGTTTTTCTTTTTTAACAGTACACGAATAGTGTTGCATTTTACATTCAGTATCATCTTCAACTTGATGAAATTTAGTAATTTATTAAAGTTAGGGATTTTTAAGGCTAATATCACCTCATCCATCAAATCTTAAGGCTCCTTTTTGGGACAAATGCTCAGATTCATAGTTGGAAGAGGCTAAGGCACAGGCCATAATGACACCGATGTGAAGTTCTAAATTTATAGCTCTGGAGGCCATAAAGATGGCACTCCCAAAGATATTTTATGAAATTTGGAGATGGTTTTGATGCCAACCAAGACATAAATTGAGATGGGCTAGCCGTGCAGATAATTTAGAAGATTGAATTTTGTGGACATTTTACTGTGACACGCTAAAAAGGACAGGCTTGTATGCAGAACAGCCAAGAGAACGATTAGGAAGTGAAATTCAATGCTGCCATTAAACTAGAAGATAGGACACAAAATATTTCAAAGATCCAGAGATCTACAGTGATGTTATGATTTTACAAAAAATGTTGGTATTTATGATATAGCTTTTTCCTTTCTGGGCACATAAATCATAGCATGGCTCCTTTTGGTTTGTAATGGGAGATAGTTTAGAGGTAAATTGACTAGGGCAGTCATTTTCTTGAATGTAAAGTTGGACAAGCTCCAAGTCTGTGCACAGCAATTATTTTAGGTATGGGAAGAGATTGGAAACAACCTGAGATTTCTCTTTAGCATCCTGTATTAGGTGTGATCTGCCAGCACACGTGTATTTTTAGGGTTTGGTACTGAGAACATTCTAGTTGAGTGGCCACCAGTGATGGAGACAGTGTGTTGGGATTAAGGGGAAGTGGAGGTGGAATTTTCTGTTTCACCAGGACTAATTCACCACTACTGCTGTTTTGTAAGAGAGAGTCAAAGAGTGCCAAGTAAGTGTTAAAGGTTTCATCTAAAGTGAAATTCCTTTTGCCTTAATTCTAGGTTGCTTTATATATCTATAGTTTCTCTATTAAAACCTCAGAATATGTAAAATAAAGTGTTACAGAATATGTTTACCATTACAGCTGGAAATGATCATACCGAAGTGTATAATTTGGCTTCATGTTGCTTAGCAGCTTTCTGTGAAAACATCTTATATCTTTATATGTTTCCATATGAGCACATATATTTTATCGAATGTGAGAAGTGACATTAGCAAGACAACATACATGATTTAACAGGGCTTGGTTCTGGAATTTTGCCCATTTTACTTTAAAAAATTGACATCAACTGTTCCAAGATAATTCACTGGATCCTAATGGTAAGACTTCGACTGGCCAAGTGGGAATGCCCGGCTTAGTTTCCAAACATTTGAAATTTACAGTAATCTATGGTGTATATGTTTTATGTTTGGTCAATTAGCAACACAAGCAGACAAGGAATAAAGAGACCTTCAGAAAGGGAATGTTTTATTGCTGCAGAGCTTCGTGGGCATTTTGCCCTTTCCTCCCATATATCACAAACATCCAAGTTGAGTTGTTTACCCACAAAAAAGAAAAGATCCTGTAATGTTAAACTATAGCAATTTCCTTTTCTTCACAGTGTGTGTTCTGATTGAAGAATTAGAAGAAAACATCTTTCACATTTTCCTTACTTTCTATATCTAAGCAATTCTACATTCCCAATTTCCACAGACTTTGCCCACTCTATTTCATTATAATACATATTTAAATTCTGAAACACTCTCAAAGCCCATTCAAGGATCAACAATACTTATCTAAAGTTTCAGTTATTAAAAACAAAATCACTTTGATCAGTTTTTCCCTTTATATATAAAAGACACACCTACCTCCAGCATAAGTATTATCTTGAAATACTTGGGTCTATAAAGGGACTGGATTGCTAAGCAAATGCATGTATCAGAAAGAATATGTATACATATAATCTCTAACAATTTTCAAAACAGCAGAGTGCTCTACACTTGATGGCATATAATCAATACGTATTAGTTAATTGATTGGCTCATAACAATGTTTCTTAAAAGATATTATTTCTGAATATGTTGGTGATAATAATAAGAACACATGACCTAAATATTTTTCACAATAAATAATAGATGCTGTTTAGTTCAAATCTACTGAGAACAAAATAATAAGTACCTATAGTATAGCTTGAAGTCTTTAGATAATTTATTTTTTCAAAAATATTAATTAAATTGCTACAACAGTCATAACGTTTTATCTGTTGTAGCCCTAGAGATATAACCGTGAGTACAATAACAAACTTTGTATTAATATAGAGATTCAAGTCTAATTGGAAATGAGTTATTATATCCTGTTGTTTCTTTTACATCTAATTATTATTAATTTTCAAAATCTAAGCAAATAAGTTCATTAATATAATGAATTAATATTTCATAATTGTTCATCATTGAAATGGTACTAATCGTAATTCAATATTTTCTGCATGAAATAGATTAGTGGATGATTACTGAGTATTATATTGTCCAATTGAAATATGCCATTTGGAAACTTTGAGAAGTGTATGTCAATAAAGCGACCATTATCCATGCAGGAACAATTGGAATGCTCACTTCACTTTAGTGGTCCTCTTTCTTATTTACAATGAGAATGCTAACAGACAGGAAAGTCCTTGGCAAAAAAAAAAAGTTTACAAGCAAAGTGGCTCCAAAATATTGGCTCCATTCACGGCTACCACCTCCTAGTATTGCCTCCCCCAAACCATCCTGGGTAGATTCATGAATCAGGTACCAGCACATCCAGATTATAAATTTCAGGAAAGTAACTCTATTTTGGAAGGCATGCTGGGTGCTATTTGTGATAGTGTTTTTGCAACACTCATAAAACATAAATATTTTATATTCCATTAGTAAGTCAAATCAAAGTTAATTGATGAAAATATTAGGGCTTCTTTTAGGATTAATGTAAAAGGCAAGGCACCAAAACAGTTTATGTTCAAATACAGTGTTTGCATTTACATGTTAGCCATTTTTAACTATGTATTCCTCATTGGCAATGTCATTGATAAGTTTCCCCAGCAGAGGGAAGTATGACTTCATTATTATTTTATAAATGGTTGAAGTGGGGGGAGTGAGCTATCACTATAATTTTAAGGCATTTTAAATGAAGATTAGAGATTGGCTGATATTTCAGCATTAAATAAGCAACTTTGACATTACATAGAAACAGGTCTTGACATCTTTTAGGAAACCTAAAATGAATTTGGTCCAAAATGCCCAGATCAAGGGAACATCCAACTAATAATTCAGTGTGAAGGCATCTGCATCATGTCTACGTGACCAGCATACCCAATAATAATATGCTGGGTCTCTATCATCAGCATATATTCCATGGCTTCTTTTAAGACTATATTTTTGTGGTGTGTGTGTGTGTGTGTGTGTGTGTGTGTGTGTGTGTGTGTGTGTTACTTGGGATTGAACCAAGGGGAATTTTACATCTAAGCTACACTCCCAACTCTTTTTATTTTTTATTTTGAAACAGGGTCTCCCTAGGTTTCAGAGTCTTGCTATGTTGCTGGGGCTGGCCTCAAATCTGTGATCCTCCTGTCTTAGCCTCCCAAGTCCTGAGATTGCATGCATGTGCCATGATGCCCGGCTTCTTTACATACATACATATATATGTATATTAATATATATAAGTAAAGAATATATGTTATATAATATATAAGTATTAATATATATTAATACTTTTATTGGTGCATTATAGTCTCACATCATATTTTGTCACCTACTCTTCTCAGGTTGCTACTATACAAAAATGTGTGTACTTAAACCCAGCTTCTTTTTATTAATATATGAGAGTCAAGCTTCAAATCTCATACAGATCTAAAATCTTGGATTTATCATGCCTGTGATGATAAAATATGTTTCAGTGCATTTTGTTCTTTAGTATTTTCTTTCTACTAGATTTTCTTTCCCCACAGCTGCCATTTCTTTAAGAATTCGGCTAGAAATGTTTGCCATTGCATGAGTGTGTGTGTCTATATATTATTTCTTGTGATTGTGGTTTAGTATTTACAGGTTTAAAATTGAAAAATATGACTTACCATGGTGTTGCAAGTCTGAACAGTGAGTCAGTGGGTCTCCATTTCTTATATCTTGTCGTCTTGTGCGTCTAAAACAATTACATTTAAAAGGTATTATTGTATTTCTATTTTTCCCTTTTAGGAATTTGTCATAAGAATGAAGAAGAATCAAAATCTATATCAAAGACTTCAGGAACTTATAGAAGTAGATGAATTTACACCCAAACAAAATATTTAAAAAAACAGTTCAGTAGATATGTAAAGAGCAGTCTCCAAGATGATCAAATTGGGAAACAAGTATACAAATGTATTAACGATGTCTTAAGAGTGTATGGACTATCAGTAACAATTACCCTAATATTTAATTTAATTACCCTATGGTTATGATTGCAAACCAATTTATGTGTGAAGCAAATAAAAGGAGAAAAGCAACAATAGATGTTGGACTTAAGGGCAAGGCCTCCTGTTTCCAGAGGAAGGTGAGAGAAGAGACAAATTTATCTCTAAGAGAAAAGCCAAACTTGTTTATAAAGATAAAATGTACTTTCTTCCACATTCTATGGCTGATATCGTACATTATGCTCCATACAGTCTGGGCGTCCTCGCTGTGTACTTTGCTAATGGTTGGGAAGGAGGAGCTGGGCTCTAGCCATTGTGGTGGGAAAAGATGTGTAGTCTGAGGAAGAGGCTAAATGTGGAGAACAGCTATGTGTAAGGAGACTGGGAAAGATTGGGCACGCTGGACTGTTTCCTGCAGCTATTTTAATGGGGATTGTCTTTCTGCAAAATTAGTTATCATCCCTGAAAAGAGCTTTCACAAAGGCCATTGAGAATTGCGAATATGGAATTTGTTACTGTACCATAAATTTAGAAGTCTAAAGTATTTATAGATTTCTATTTGCAGAATTACTGAGACTATCAAACAGATGTTGCATATTTCAGAATTGAACCAACAAGAGAATTTGTGAAACATGAACCACAAAGCATTTGGAAAGACATTTTTCACTGCCATTTAAGCTTTTGAAAAATGCCAGCACAAAGAATATATAAGTTGTACGGCCTCTGAACATCCTTTTCAAAGACACATGCATTGTCAGGCACATGAAATTGGATTAAATAAAATCTGTAAGGCATAACAAAAATGCGTTAATGAAAATTCCATCAATCTTGAATTGTAAGTATACAATAAACACTTTCAAAGGTATAATTTGCAGGTTTTATTTTATTATAGATGTGGTTATAATTTTCTTTTCATGTTCTTCCTTATTTACTAAAAGCTTAAAATTCAAATAGTTTATTAGTAAATTAAACAATCTTATTCACTTTCACCTGAAAAGGAAATAATAGTCATTTTTAGTCTGCACACACATTCCACATTTTTCGAGTAGCATGAAAGTTCCCATGGAGCTAAATGTTTTTAAGAAGGATAATATTTTAATTTTAACTAATTATTATTATTGCTGTATAGACAGTATGTTGCTATTTATTAAACAATTTATTATTCATGGTTTCTTTTATTAGTAGATGTTATCTTCCCCCCCAAAGTTTTTGTTTTAATTTTAAGATTCCAACAAAATCAATGGGTACACGAAATTAATAAGTAATATTATCATTTCATTTCTTAATGTTGAGGGCTTAATAAAATTGTATTTCTTGCATGTTAATGTGATACAATATTCTAATGCATGTGATTACATGACATACAAGTTATAGATAATTTAACAATGAATGATATCTAAAATGTGAACGAAAATATTTAAGTAGCCACAAGGGCCATTTCTTTCCCCTGATATTTTCTCCAAACATTACAAATGATCCAAATGTTATAGAACATATCTCATTAGCTATGAAAAAACCACATTTATAGCTTCTTTGAAAATATTTGCTATAATACAAATGGAGAAAACAACTTATATTGATCCTAAAAGAGGATGGCTTAGTAGCACTGGTTTCTAGTTTATGTTTCATTAGGTTGATGTATTATTAATTTTTAGGACCATATTAACAAGATACTATATGTTACTTTCATTTATCACTACTTATTTTGTAAACATAGGTAAATATCAATAGAAAAAAGTTTTGGTGAATAGTAGAGGATATGTTGAGATGGCTATTTTGTCAAATGACTTAAGTGTTTTTGTTGTTTAAAGCACAGGTAAACCAGTTTGTCTACAGCTTTTTTAATCTATCTAGTTATTCTCTGTAGTATAGCTGCATTTATTGAAAATAACACTGTATTTAAGGATCAATTATCTGTTCTTAATGTATTTAATCTAGTACACAATAACTTATAATTATGTTTCATCTAAATGTATTGTTGTAGATAATTTCCTAGGTATATCTTAGCAACAAACTTTAATTCAAGCATTCTTTTCAAAATGCTTTTAAGTATTTTTAGAACATACTTAAAATGTATGTGTACTACATATAGATAGATGATAGATAGATGATAGATATTTTATTACATGGTTTTGTATTTCAAGTTCAAACTCTATAATAAACACAAGATCATATAATTAAATTATACTGGCATATATTTTTAGGTTAAATAAAGAATATATTTAAGGTGCTTGTTAATCAACATTATATGTGCCATATACAAAAATGTGATATTTTTAAACTAGAAAAAAGTTCTTCTTGACATTTTACAATTGGGTCCTTGTGTTCTCCTTAAGACCCCAAAGGTAAATAAATTCCTTTCTCTGAGAATTTCCTGTTCATCCAGGAACATATATTGTGGTATTAAAATTTTAAAACAAGATAGAATGTAGCTTGGTAGAAAACAAAAGAATTTTGGTAGAGACATAAAGTCTAGTCTAGAATTCTGCTCATGACTTTCTCTGCAACTTTGATCATAAGTCTCCCCCCATGTAAAATGAAGTTTCAAAACTATAATTTTTAAATGTAAAACTTCGGGGATGTCACTGTGCTGTCTAAACTTTCCTCAGTCATTTACAAAGGCCACTTGTTCTACTGCATTTAGTACCCACCTTTCCTACTGTACATTTTTCTAATTGTTTTGACAATCTTAAGAAAAGAAAACAAAAATAATCCCACTTTCGGTCCAAACCTTTTTCTATTCATCAGAAAAAATGGTGGCATGCCAATTTGAAGAAAGCTGTTCCAAACATAGAATCAAATAAGATTGCTAGCAAAAATTTCATTTCTTTTTAATCTCCTACCTCTTCGCGGTAGGGAAATAGCGAGAGCAGGCTGAGCCATCCCAAGCACAGTAAGGGTCTCTGGCAAGGCAGCACTCCGCGCAGGCTTTCCCGTAAATATCACATCGGTGCAGGGGCAGCTGGGCGACACCAACGGTGGAGCCAATGTAGAGCTGTTGCTGTGGAAAGAGTTTACTGTTAGAGCAAACGCTGTCTTGATTTTCAGAGCTCCTTCTTATATTCATGGATTAAAACTATTTTTGATAGTTTCTTCCAAAGGCCTAACAGATAACAGGACAGTTTAAAATGGAGCAAGAGCAAATTCTCAGTAATTGACTGAAACAGGTTTTTTAAAAATTTATTATTAAGTATAAAATAAAGAGAAGATAAAGATAGTCACAGACAAGCAGAGATAGTCATAGACCATTTAAACCTTAAGATTTTTATTCTTAACAAATTTTCTATTTCCACTGCTCATAATTTCAAAAAATAAAAAATGGAAAATTTTATAATTTATATAAAAATATCGTCATGGTCATTCTGTTTCATATTAGCTTGAGGCAGACACATTTGCTTCTGACTTCTGGGTGCCCTGCTACCTTGCCTGTGAGGTACCAGGCTCTCCTACGAGAAGGGGAAGGGAGAAGTTTTGATGCTTACATTTGAAAGAATTTTAGATCAACATCAAGAACTGTCTTGCACTCTCTCCAGGAAAATCATTTTTAACTGTACTACTAAATGTCTTTCCATTTGATAGATCATCAGGGGGGAAGCAAGTGCATTCTGATGTAGTCTACCAAAGTAAAAGCTGAGGTGTTGTGGAAAAACCACTGAATAGGGCCTTGAGTGAGGCACTGAACACTGTGCAGCCCGCTGTGTGATCTTGGGACACTCGCATCATTTTTCTAAGCATTAACTTTCTTGTCTATAAAATGAGCATGTTGCACATATTTAGAAAGTGGGCACCCAGGTAAAATAGTCCACAATATTATCATCCCCAATGAAAATGGAGTTACTGAATGAGACAGAATGTGAAAGATTAAGAAAAAATGACAACAAAAAACCCAGAATAGCCAAAGTAGTTCTCAGCAACAAGAACCACGCAGGAAGCATCACTATACCTGACTTCAAACTGTACTACAAAGCCATAGTAATAAAAACAGCATGGTACTGGCAGAAAAGCAGATACATAGACCTATGGAACAGAATAGAAGACTCCGAAACAAACCCACACACCTACAGCCAATTGAT
>PVJS01054785.1:0-12853 GCA_004027185.1 Glis glis | reverse complement strand
TTTTTTTATACTTTATTTTGAAACCGGGTCTCACAAAGTTGTGGAGGGCTTCACTAGGTAGAGAGAGAGAGAGAGAAACAGGGAGAGAGAGAGAGAGAGAGAGAGCTGAGGCTGGCCACGAACCTGGATCCTCCGGTCTCCGCCTCCCAAAGTACTGGGATTACAAGCGTGCGCCACCACGCCCGGCCCATCTCATTTCTCATAATAGTTTATATGGCCATGAAAGGCAGTATTTTTGTGTAATACTCCTGATATTACCTAGCATAGTACCTTGCAAAAATAACTTTTAAACAAATACAATGAATTCATTAAGCAATTTAGAGTATATTGAGACAACTGACCTCAGTAAGTGTCCCAGAAAGAGATTTCATTCAAGAATAGAGGAGAAAAAAAACTGAATGTATGGCTAAATTGTTGAATTTCTTTGATCTTTAAAAAAAATGTTGATCTTAGTAAAGAACTAACTGTGAATAATTTAAAATGTTACTAGGTTCAAATTAGGTTATGATTTCTAAAAGTCAGCAATTTAATAGTAACTCTGAAAAAATATATGTGTTTAAAAGACTAAACTACTGGCTGTGTAAATCTGGGTTTTTTGCAGGTGTTAGTACTTTATGCTCCTGTATTTTATACATGATAAATGTTACTTTTCTACTTTTCTGTTCTCCAGTATACATGGGTTAGTTATTTTAACTCTCCCTCATAATGGCCTGGGTTGAAGAGCTCTTGTGGTCCTCAGAAACAGGTTGAACAAAGTCAGCAATTTCAACAATCTGAAGGCAGAGGGTCTCAAGGGAAAGCCCGACATATTTGGGGAAAGTATAGTAAATTGGACTTCTTATCATAAAATCAATAAAGGATATAGGATGGTTATCATTCTCTTGAGATTTTAGCCCATGAGGAAAATAAAATTTTTGAAGTCCTGGAATAGAGAAAATCTCTCTGTATCAAATAAAGAAAATATGAACTTATTATATGAATTTATAAATTTGTACCTTCTGGGGGAATGGTGCCTTTCAAAATAAACTGGATTTTAAAAGTAAGATACACCTGGAAAAGTTGGTTCAAGAGGAAGGCTCTTATTTGGTTTCCTACGTAGGATGTGTGTGTGTTTAAGTTGAAGATTAAATCTAAATCCAAGCAATTTCTGAAGGGGCATACTTGTACATAAACGTGTGCATGTGTGTGGCATTGTGCCTACTCTATAAAACTTACATGATCCTTGTTTTCAAGGAATATAAAACATAGCAGAGCAAAATGTATGAACTAGATAGTACATCACAATGACCATTAAAGAAATTGCTAAAGTCCTTTTTATATTCCCTGACAGTAATATGCCACTTCTTTTGAGGGTCATCAAGGAAGTCATTTCATAAGATATAACTTAAGCTGCACTTTCGAGTAGATTTGGGGAAAGATGAGATAAAGAAGAGAATACTCCAGACAAGATGAGGCAGAAGTAATAAAATGTAAGATATGTCAACCCAATTTTACCAGGATTATACAGTTATTTAGGAAGAGGAGAGTTTGCTGGTATTAAATGGTGATAATTTGGAGTGTCCAGAAATTGGGTTTGATACAATAAGCAAATGTCAGTCATTGTAATTTCTCTATCTGCTCGTTTTATATATTTTATCAGTAACTATCTTAAACCAGTATATGAAGTTGATGGAAAGAGGGAGAAAGTGGGTATGGCTGCCCAATAAGAAAGCGTGGAATTCTTCAAGTCTGACTGTCTAATGTTGGAAAGTGGACGTGAGGACATGAGAAAGGACAGGCTGTGAGTTCATGAGAATACAAACAGCTAAGTTTCAAATTAGTGACTGCAAGCCACATCTCATCCTCATATTGGTCTTGATGGACTTACAAATGGTCCCAAGTAGTGATATAAAATAAAAATCATTAACAACAACAACAAACCCTGAGAATATTCACACAGTAATGAGTCCTATTTTCTGACTTCTCTTGGGGGGCGGGGGTTGATGCACTATCTCTGTTCTGTATTCCTGCATGAAAACAATTAGCCTCAGTGGAATTGAAAAATTCTCCCTTCAGACAGAGGATAAAACAGATGGTCTGAATATTTCTCAACCATGGCTGCTCTGAGGATAGAGGAGGAAAACAAACTCAGTTTCTCCTATTATACATTCACAACACAGATAGCTTCTGTGATTCCGAAACGTGTGGGGACTTCTCCTTCCAGCAAGCGAGCGAGTAATTTTGCAGCAGATAACATCTGAGTATCCTCTAATCCAACTCCATTCTGATGCCATCAACCTGGAGGTAGCATCAGATCAGATAGTTCCCCAGCATTATACCAAAGACTGACTGTCACCTTTACCACAGAACAAGGGCTCAGTCCTGCAAGACTGTCCCCACTTCAGAGCCAGTTACCAGTCTAGGTCTTTATATATTCTCATCTGCTGGCTAAAAATCAGGGTCCCCATGATCTCCTGTTTAGGTTTGGTTCATTTACTAAAGTGGCTTACAGAACTCAGGGACTCATGCTTACTGGTTAATTATGAAAGGTACTTTAAAGGATATAAAAACCAGTCCTTCAAAGAGATATATAAGGTGAGGTCTGGAAGAGTCCTGAACACAGGGACTTCCATTCCAAAGGAGTTGGGGTGCACCAGATACCCAGGATGTGGATGGATGCTCGTTCAACTTTCTGTAATCCTCCAAATGTTCAGCTGTCCAGGAAGCTCTCTGAACCCTACTCTTTGACTTTAAAAAGACTTCACTGCATAAAAGCAATGAATTGTTATTCATTGTAAAGGAATCTCATTGGACAAAAGGCCTGTGATTTGATGCTAATGGCCTGAGAGGGATCCCAGCAAGGCTTGGGGATCCAGACTCTTCTTGTCCTCTCTGTGCAGCGTTCTTTCCCCTGAATCAGGACCACTTCTGAAATGAGGGTCTGAGGCTCTAGTCTCAGGCAAGATAGATCAGAGAACTTCTTTGTGGCCAGCTCCAAGATGGAAAAACAGGGGAAGATTAGATTCTGTGACCCACCTTGGGGAAGAGAAATTCTCATTTCTATGATCTATCTTTGGGAGAAAAAGGAGCATATGAAAGGAGGTCAGGAGAAGCTGAGAGAGCGAGAGCGAGAGCGAGAGTGAGAGTGGGCGATTATGCTTTCCGAGAAATGCTTCTGAGGACTAAAATGCCCTAACATTATAACAAAAGACTGTCTTTCACCTTTGTCACTCTGCAGCTGTTCTGAAGCTGCTTTGGGAACCAGGGGGAAAAAAGCCAAACATTTTAACCTCGTTCCTCTAGTCATTTAGGAAATAACAAGGGCTAAGGGAGTTATGAACCAGGAACCATGGATAAACCCCCAAAATATATATCATATTATCCCAGCTGCACCTAAGAAACCTGGGGATATTTTAAAGCATGAATCCTCGGGTCATACTCTTGATTGATTAAATTGAGATATCTACAGACAGAACCTACACATTTATATTTTTAAGCTTCTCACAAACTCCTCTTCCAAGAAGATGGGGTAGATGCACTTTTTTCCTATTCTATTCGCTATGGACTACCAAAATCCTAGGTATAAAGCATAAGAAGACTCAAAAAGGAGGAGAGGATGAGGCAGAGTGGCTAGGGATTTGGGGATCTGAGAAAGAGCGAGGTGGTGAGCATCCTGAGCTTTCTTATTATCCCAGGTATAGAGTTGAATAAAGTAACACTTTGAACATGCCAATAGGCACACACATAGAGCCTCAATCAAAACCTCTCCAGCCATAGAACCAGGAAAAGGTGACCTACCAAGACACTAAACATTTACACCAAGAACAGTTGCTCTGTTATACCAGCTTAGTCTGCCCACAACCACACTAGCAAAGACCCAGTGGAAACTTGCACTTCTACCTTAGTGAGACTGTAGTGAGGCACCCCCTTGACCACTGTTGCGGGGGTCTCAGAGGTCACACAAAGAGCTAGAATTTTTGTCCGTGTATTAGACAGTATTTAACTGCTATAATCTAAAAGACTGACCATGTAACTTAGAGGAAGAAAGATTTATTTGCTCATACTTTGGAGATTCTGGGTTCAGCCTATGTGAGGCTGAGGACCACAGTTCTCAGGGAATAGTGGTTTGAAGCAGAGAGAGGGAAAGCACAAGGCTTTGCTCCTCACACCATGGAGGCTGGAAGCAAGAGGAAGCACGCAAGGGGAAGAGGAACTATATATAATCCCCAAGGCCATAGCCCCAGGGACCCATGTTCTCCAGCCATACCCTATTAGCCTGGGCCACCACTCATTACAATGAATTTATCTACTGCTGAGATTACAGCCAAGTCCCATTTCCAACATTGCACCCTGTTTTCGTGAGGCCTGGGGGACACCTCAAATTGAAACCATTACGTTCTGCCCCTGTCTGCCTAGACCTCATAGCCACCTCACAATGCAAAATGTATTTAGTCCATCTCCAAGAGTTCCCAAAGTCTTAATAGTTCCAGCATCACTCAAGAGTCCCAAAGTCTCCTGAGACTCAAGGTAAACTCTTGTGAGCCCCTATAAAAGAAAATGAAGATCAAAATAAAAAGCAAGTTACATGCATCCGATATACAATGGTGCAAAGTAAACATTTGCATTCCCAAAGGGAGGAATAGGGACATAGAAAGAAGGAGTGGGACCAAAACAGTACTGAAATCAAGCAGGGCAAGCATTTGATCCTGCAGGTCCACTTTTGACACCCAGGGCACGTGGTGGTGAGATGCGATCTCTAAGGGGTCTTGGCAGCCCCACCTCTGCGGCCTGGCTGATTGCAATGGGCAGTTGACTTCCTCTTCCAGCCTGGATCCACTGCTCACAGCTAGCAGCCTTTCCTCATGGTCATTCCAAATTTCTAAATCTCAAGAGTTTTTCTTGCAACCTTGGCTTCACCCTCACAGCTTCACAGATTGCCAAATTTGGGCCCGCTTACAGGGATTCCAACCCTGCCACATGTTGCCTGGCTTCCCAGGCCTTCTTTTACATCTGGAGGAAGCCACCATGACTCTATTTTTTTTAGCAAAGTCAGCAAAATTGACCACCAGCAGAAAAGGTAGTCATGACCACTTTAATCACTGCTGCTGGGCCCTTTTCAATCACAGCTGCAGGGCCCACCCCACCCAGGCTTCCCCTGGCCCCAACTCTATCTGCTGCCTCTATCATGATTATTACTGGCCCCACCCCCATCATGGCCACCGCTTTCTCTTCCTTTTAGTCATACTTTCTTTTACAACATCATCTCTCTGGACCCCAGCCTTACACATGCCTTTCCAGCCAAACTACAAATCTATAAAGTCTCTGTGCTTTACCTTCTGAAATTTACTGTACAATGCACTGAAAGTGGACATCAATATCCATAATATAGTTTGGATATTTTGCTCTTTTGAGATTTTCTTAGCCAGTTTAATCAGCCCATCATCTTTAAATTTGGATTCACACAAAGTTTCAGGACATGGGTAAAATGCTGGTAAGTTCTTTGACAAAGCATCATGCATGTGGCCTCTACTCTATTTTTCTATGGAGTCCTCTTTACTCTCAAAATCTCCTGAACACAGTCTCTGCCACATTCTGACCCTTCCAAATTCCTCTCACAAAACAGTTCCAAAGACTCACAATCCACATGGTCAGACTTAGATATAGCTGTGACCCCACTTCTCTGATACCTATATCAGTTTTAATCAACATTTGCACTGCTATAATTCCAAAGACCTGACCATGTAACTTAGAGGAAGGAAGATTTATTTGCTCATAGTTTGGAGATTCTAAGTTTAGCCATGTGAGGCGGGGGACCACGGATCTCAGGGCATGGCAGCAGGAAGTAGGGAGAGAGAGATCACAAGGCTTTGCTCCTCACACCATGGAGGCTGGAAGCAGGAGAGCGAGCGAGGGGAGGAGGAACCTTATATAATCCCCAAGGCTGCAGCCCCAGGGCCCGACATTCTCTAGCCACACCTTACTGGCCTGAGCCACCATAAACACATACATCCATTGTAATGGATTTATCTGGATGGTATCCCTGGGGCTGAGATTAAAACCAAGCGCCACTTCCAACATTGCACCCCATTTTCATGAGGGCAGGAGGATACCCAAAATCCAAACCATTACATTTCCCCTTCAGTAGTAACCAATGCTCACGTACGCAACAGTATTCATGGAGAACATATGTGGGAACCTGGACTTTTGCCCTCACCCAGCAGTAAGAAGTTGCTCCTCATCGTTTCCACTGTGATATTATCAAAGGAGGCCCAGTGGAGACACAGCACTTTCACTACTGCAAAGTGGCAATAAGTATGTGCTAATCTTATTGTCAATGGAGATCATGTGCGGAGCTGGAAATCTCACTCATGCCCAGCAGTAAGGAGGAGCCTGAGGAAAGGCACAATTGAGTGGGGAAACTGAACTTCTACTTCCTCCAGGCAGTGACAAAGTGTAATTCCCAGTTCTTCTACCCAAGTAATGTCATGGAGAAGCAGCTAGTCAATGAGATATAAATAAGATCTAGACTTGTGGAACATAATACAGAAATGTGAAGACTTCAACAAAAACTTACTTATATCAAAAACCCAGAAGATTTCAGACTGAATTAAAAAACACAAGAATATTGCATTTAAAAGCATGACCCATTTTTGCTTTCTATAGAAAATTCACTTCAAAAATAATGATAGAAGAAGGTTGAAGGTAAAAATACAGAAAAAGATATAAAATAATTGCTCATTATATGTAGGGAATTGGTCTTGGGACTCCATGTAGATACAGAAGTCCATAAATTCTTATCTCTAATATAAAAACAAAAATAATATAAGTCAGGCATGGTGGTTCAGGACTGTAATCCCAGTACTTGGGAGGCTGATACAGAAGGATCACAGGTTTGAGGCCAGCCTCAGCAATTTAGCAAAGCCCTCAGCAATTTAATGAGATCCTGTTTTAAAATAAAAAATTAAGTCGGGCTTAGAGTGTAGCTCAGAGGTAGAAGGCCCCTGAGTTCAATCCCCAGTAACACACACACACTCACACACACACACACACACACAAATAAAACAAAAATTATTAAAGGCATTTAGAAATGGTATATTTTATATGATCTCCAGGCATTCTCTTATATGTCTTAAATCATCTCTAGATTATTTATAATACCGAATACAATGCAAATTCACGGTAATTTACTACTATACTGTATTAAGGAATAAAAGTCTATACATGTTCAGTACAGATATAGTTTTATTTTTGAGTATTTTTGATCCATGGTTGATTGAATCTGCAGATGTGAAACCCCTAAAGGTAGAGGTCTGTCTTTACCATGCAATTATTGATAAAATCAAAGGATGAGTGGCTATATTCATATCTGATAAAGTAGATTTCAAAGCAAAGAGCAGAAATAAAGACATACATCATATCATGATAAATGGGTCAATCCATCAAGAAGACATAAAAAATTTCTAATTGTGAATCCACCAAACAGCATAGTTGCAAAATATATGAGGCAAAACTGACAGAAATGAAAGAGGAAAGAGACAAATTGACAATTATAGTTGGAAACTTCAACATCCCTCTCTCAACAGTTGGTAACACAACCAGCTGTTTCTAGGGGAAAAAAAAGCCAGCAAGGATATAGAACTCAACAACACCATACCAACAAGATGTAATAGGTATTTATAGAACACCCCACTCCCAATGGAGTAATACACATTATTTTCTAGTACCCAAGGAACATACACCAACATGGACCTTACCTTGGGACATAAAATAAATCTTATTGCCTTTCCGAAATTGACATTATGCAGACTGTTTTTTGGTCAGAATGGAATCAAACTACAAATCAACAACTGAAATATAGGAGCATCTTAAATCGCCTGGAAAATAAATAATACACATCTAAATAATCTATGGGTCAAAAAGGAGGTATGAAAAAATACATTGAACTGAATGAAAATAACAAAAAAAGCAAGACTAAAATTAGTACATATTAGAAAAAAGGAAGAGTCCCAAATCAGTAACTTAAGCTCCAGCCTCAAGAACATAGAAAAAGAAGAGCAAAATAAATCTAAAGAAAGAAGAACAAAAGAACATAGTAAATATAATGTATTAAATAAATTGAAAACAGAACTAATACATAAAATAAATGAAAAATGCTGTTTCACTGGAAGATCAATAAATTGGCAATTCTCTCACAAAGTAAATAAAATAGAGGAGAAACTTTACTAATATTAGGAAATACAATTAAATGGAGTCAATCACTATAAATTCTGCAGGAATTAAGGAGATAAAAATAAAAGCAATCCTACATAAATTTGATAACTCAGATGAAATGGACCAATTTCTTAAAAGCTGGAAACTACCAAAATCACTCAACCTGTGATTGATAATTAGAAAAAACATATAACTATTTAGCAAATTGAATTCATAATTTAAATATTCAAAGCAAGAAATTTCAAGACCCAGATAATTTCAGTAGCTAATTTTACCAGTTAAAAAAGAATCACTATCAATTCTACACAAACTCTTCCAGGAAATAGATGAGACCATTTCTCAATCACTTTACAAAATTAATATTATTTTGAAACCAAAATAAGACAAAGTTAGTATAAAAAAGAAAAAAACAAATGCCAACTTTAACCATATATATGCAAAAATCCTTAAAATATTAGCAAATAGAATTCATCAATATATAATAATAATTACACAACATCATGAAGTAGGGCTTATTCCAGGGATGCAAAGCTAATTTGGTGTTTAGAAAATTAATTACTGTAATCCATCATGATAATGATGGATTATCTAATATGATATTAATATCATATGATATTATATGATATTAATATCATATATGATATAAAAGTATGATATTATAATATCATACTAATATGATATTAAAAGTATCATATCAACTAATTTGGAAAAATATAATTTAGAAAATTTAACACCCACTCATGATAAAATTCAGAAAAAAATAGGAATAGAGGAGAATTTCCTCAACTTGATTAAAAAAATCTACAAAAACCTCCAACAAACCTTACAGTTAACACTATATTTAATTATATTTAATGTTAATTCCTGTCTAAGATTGGAAACAAGGCATGGAGGTAGTCTCTCACTAGTCTTATGTGACATCTTGCTAGAAACTCTAGCCAGTGCAATAAAGCAAAGAAAGGAAATAAAAGGCATAAAATAAGAGAGAAACAAAACTGTCACTATTCGCAGTCAATATGATTGTCTACATAGGTAATACAAAGAATCCACAAAAAAATAAAATCTAAAATTAATGATGGAGTTCAGCAAAGTCACAAGGTGAACTTACAAAAACCAATTGCATACATATACTAGGAATGAGCACATGGACACTGAAATTAAAAACAAAAGAGTATTTTAACATTGTTTAGAAAATGAAATACTTAGAGCCGGACATGGTGGCGCACGCTTGTAATCCCAGTACTTTGGGAGGCGGAGACTGGAGGATTCGGGTTCGTGGCCAGCCTCAGCTCGCTCTCTCTCTCTCCCTGTCTCTCTCCTCTACCTAGTGAGGCCCTCCACAACTTCGTGAGACCGGGTTTCAAAATAAAGTATAAAAAAATAGGGCTGGGGGTGTAGCGCGGAGGTAGAACACCCCTGGGTTCAATCCCCGGTACTGCAAAAAAGAAAAAAAGAAAATGAAATACTTAGATATAAATCTAATAAAATATATAGGACTTATATGCTGAAAGCTATGAAATACTGTTGAAAAACATCAAAGGATAAACAAACATTCTATGTTCATGGATAAGAAATGTTAACAAAACACAATAAATATGTATGTTTTACCCAAGTTGGTATACCGGTTTAACCCAATTCCTATATAATCCCAACAAGATATTTTTTTAAACATAGACAAAATTATTCTAAATTATATGGTGATATAATTAAACTATAATGATAGCTAAAACAATTTTATGAAGGAAGAATGAAATGGGAGGAATCATTTTAACCAATTTTGAGACGATTATATAGCTATAGTACTCAAGATGAGTATCACTAGAAGGAGGGATAGACATATCAATAATGGGGCAGAATATAGAATCCAGAAATAAAATGGCAAAAATATGAAATATGCCTAACCTATTTTTGACCAATTGCATAACTAATGGAGGAAAGATAGCTTTTTCAACAAATAGTACCATGAATGTGGCCAAGGACTAATATCTAGGATATATAAAGAGCTCTCAACACTTAACAGGCAAAAAGCAAACAATCAGATCAGAAAATAAACTAAAGAGTGGACAGATATTTCACCAAAGAGGATATAAAGTAGACAAACAACTATACAAAAAGGTGTTCAGTATTGGTCATGGCAAATTAAAACCCGAATTAAGTATTATTATTATAATGGATAAAATTTAAAAAAGAGTGACAACTCTAAAAGCATTCAAGGAAATGGAAAAATTGGATTGTTCATACTTTGTTGGTGGGAATACAAACTGGAAAACATTTTGGTGCTTTCTTTAAAAAGTAAACATGAAACTACTACATGACCCAGGACTTGAACTTTTGGGCATTTATTTCAGATAAATGGAAACTTACATTTACACAAAAACCTGTATACTAATACTAACAGCACATTCAGTTTTATCTACAAACTGGAAACAACCCAGCTATTCTTTAATGGATGAATGATTAAACAAACCATGGCCCATCCAAATCATAGAATATTCTCAGCAATAAAACTGAACAAAGTATTGATTCATGCAACCACTAGCTAAGAGCATGGATGAATCCCCAGAGAAGCATGATGAGTGGAAATTTGGTCCCCAAAGCTACACACCGCATGTTCCTATGCATATACTTTGTGAAATGACAAAACTATGAGAAACAGAGAACAGACTAATGCTTTCCAGGGTCTAAGAAGGATGGTGTGGGTGAGAGAAAAGTGAGTATGATTCCTTATAACAAAGAAATTATGAAAGACTCTTGAGGTGATAAAATGACTTGTATCCTAACTGTATCAATGTCAATATGCTGGTTGTGATATTATACTACAGTTTTGCAATATTTCAACATTTTTTGGAAGGGGTAAAGGATATAATATGAACTGTATTATTCCTTACATGTGCAGGGATCTCAAAATAAAAGGTCAATGATAATACTAATAGAAACTATCTAGGTAATTCTTTTTTCTTTCTTGGTACTGGGGATTGAACTCTGGGGCACTCTACCTCTGAGCTGTACTCCAGCCTTATTTTATTTTTTTAATTTTGAAACAGGGTCTCACTAAGTTGCTGAGGTTGACCATGAACTTGGGATCCTCCTGTCTCAGCCTCCCAAGTACAGGTGTATGCTACCATGCCTGGCACAGCTCACTCATTGTTTACATTGGCGGTAGCTACTTTTCCATTACAATGGCAGAGTTGAGTAATAACCAACTCTAGAGACCACAGTATAGAAGATACTAAGTAAACTGTTCTGTAAAGAAATAATTTACATGCACCTGTATTTAGATGGTAGCCACCATGCCTGGATGGTCTGTAACTTTTAAGAGTCATCTCATGGAGGAATCCAATATTTGCCAAGTTATTTAACCCATTTAAACTTCAAATGCTTTATCTTTAAACTTAGAACAATACTAGTATTAATAGAAGTTTCTTCATGCCAACACGGTGAGGATGGAATGAGATAATGAGTATACTCTTTAGCACAGGGCCTGAAATATATGCTCTCAGTAAGCAACAGCGGCTACTAATACAATTTATGCAACTACTGTATTCTCTTAAATTGTTTATTTTGCTTATATAAGAAAAGGGGCATTTAAAATCTCTATAATTCATTTTATTTTCTCCTTGACACAGTGCAGTGATAAGAAAACAGAGTAGGGACAGAGGTGAACATAGGAGCTTTTACAGCCCTGGCTCACTAGTTGTTAGCAGGAGGAGCAGCAGTGTTCAGGAATAGGGTTTGGAATAAGATCAGAACCAAGGTGCAACTTGCTTATGCAATAGGTGGCAGCAAAGAGGACAAGCATGTACTGGGCACCTACAGAACACCAGGCAATCGATAATTTTATTTCATTTCATTCTCACAAATTCCTCTATAATAAATATCTTATTAAATTGATGACGAATCTGAGGAAGAGAAATAGTTCCCCAGCATCACTATGTTAATGGGAATCTGAATTCAAAATCAGGTTTCTCTGATTCCAAATTCCACACCTTGATGCTACACTTGGGTGTTCAAGAGCAGAGTGCTTTTTTCCCAGCGGTGTTGAAGTGGAGAGAGTAGGTGCAAGCCGCTCCCACCAGCTACTGGTCTGGAAGAATTACATTAGAAACCAGAAATACAATTGAAATTATAAAAGTAAGCACTTTGGGAGAAGTGGAATTTGAAGTTTGTTATATTTTTCTCTGAACAATTTTAATGAACTCTGTGATCTGCTTTCTAGGGATCTAAGTAGTACTGTAGCACAAAATAAGGACAAGATAATTAGAATCTGTTCTTTGTTCTCTTAGCATTCTATGTGTACTATTAATACAGAATTTATTTCATTGAGTGGTAACTGCCTGTTTACAGGCTTCTCTCCTTAGATTGGACTATGGGTTCTTCTACTAGGTTACAGATTTTGTTTATTCCAATCCTATCCCTAGTAGATAACTCAATTCTTTTTTTTTTTTTTTTGAGGTACCGGGGATTGAACTCAGGGGCGTTCTACCTCCGCACTACACCCCCGGCCCTATTTTTTATACTTTATTTTGAAACCGGGTCTCACGAAGTTGTGGAGGGCCTCACTAAGTAGAGAGAGAGAGACAGGGAGAGAGAAAGAGAGAGAGCTAAGGCTGACCGCGAACTCGGATCCTCCGGTCTCCGCCTCCCAAAGTACTGGGATTACAAG
>PVJS01054784.1:0-12853 GCA_004027185.1 Glis glis | reverse complement strand
ACCGCAAAAAAAAAAAAAAAAAGGAAGGAGAGAGGGAGGAAGGGAAGGAGGGAGGGAGGAAAGGAGAGAGGGAGGGGAGGAAAAGAAGAGTGGAATGATAGAACTAGCAAGTGTGGACCTTGAAGCCAGATGATTTGGCTTACATCCCAACCATGCCACCCACTAGCTGTGTGACCTTGAATTAGTTTCTTAACTCCTCCCTACCCCAGTTTCTTCATCTATAAAATGAATACAATGTTCAGAGGAGGTTGGGAGAAAGACATCAATTTTGTGTCTGGATGTGCTTTTTCACCGTGGGCTCCTGGGCCCCAGTCTATACCATCAATACACTGGCACTGTGAGGTCTGAGGGGTACCGAACTTATGTACCAAACTTACCCATCAAGCTCTGCAGACAGATTGGAGCCCTCCTTTGTTGAGAGAATGCCCAGTTCAGTTTTTCTCCCAAAGCTCCAGGAGGTCTGGCCCACTTTCCTCAACTCTGACCCAAAGGACCTGACTGAACACGCACACTAGTAAAAGCCAGGAGCACTGTGGGCAGATGCTGGGAGCTTGTAATCCTCTCTTCCGCTGAGCTCTGTGTCCTCCTTTGACCTCAGGATGCTGCACACGCTGGCAGCAGGGGACGGCATCTCCTTCCAACTCTCACAACACCATTTTCACCACTAGACAGCCTAGAAAACATTGGCAGGAGCCCCTCAGTTTTTCCTGGCCATGGCAAAGAGAAAAAGCAGAAAGGGGTCATTTATGACAGTCCAAAACAACCCACGAGGAATTCTCACGCGGCAACTCCCTCGCTCTGCTGGTTGGTACCCAAAGTTGCCTTCTTTTTCTTTCAATAAAAGTAGCAGAGGGGTATGCTACATGGTCTATAGGCTCCTTAGGTCCTCCAAAACGAGGCAGACCCAGGGCCGGGTATGCTGGTACATGCCTATAATCCCAGTGCTTGGGATGCTGAGACAGGAGAATTGCAGGTTTGAGGCCAGCCTCCGCAACTGAGCAAGACCCTCAGCAACTTAATAAGTCCCTGTTTAAAAAATAAAAAGGCTGAGGGTATAGCTCAGAGGCAGAATGGCCCTGGGTTCTATCGAGGTAGACCCAGCCCATTCTTCATCCCTGAACTCCATCCTGAACCCCTCTCTTGACTCTCACACTCAGAAATCCCAGCCGCCACCCGCAGCTTCTCTCCTCTTCCCTCCTTCTCTGTCTCCTGAGATGCCACATGGGTTACTCTCCCCAGAGCCCTGACTCCCTCGGCAAAGTCTCTGTTGCTGGGGGACAGCCAGAGTGGCAGAGACTTGGTCCCACCGAGGCACCTCGTCTTTGCAGAGCACCTGCATGCAAACCCCCTGCGTGGGCATTGCTGGATCTGCCCCTCTGAGGCTTCTCCTTGTAGGAGTCTCTCCTGATCTCTGCCCCAGCCACTCCAGTGAGTGACATTCTATCCAGATCTCCCTGGGACTCTCCTCCTCCCGTACAGAGAACCCCAGCAGCAACCTTGTTTCTGACGCTGTCCCTCATATCCCCTGGTGTTATCATCCAAAGATGATACTTGGTACCAAGTGTCCACAGTACCAAGCTCTGTCAGCTGTGTACTCTCTCTCAGAGCTGTGTCAGACCAACCTTCAGCTGGGAGTTAACAAGTGAGAATTTCCCTTCCATTTGGCTTTCTTTTATTTCTTTATTATTTCTTTATGGTGCTGGAGATTGAACCTCTGAGCTACACCCCCAGCCCTATTTTTGAGGGGTATTTTTTGTTTTGTTTTGTTTTGTTTTGTTTTGTTTTGTTTTGTTTTTTTGAAATAAGATCTTGCTAAGTTGCTGAGGCTGGCCTCAAACCTGCGATCCTCCTGTCCCAACCTCCCAAGTACTAGGATTACAGGCATGCACCACCACACCTGGCTCCGTGTGGCTTTCTTTTAAAACTAGTTTCTCATCTGACCTTGTTCCCCGTGAAGAGTCTATAAAACTGAGTCTGGGAAACAAGGAATAGAGAATTTGGTATATGACACCATGCTTGTCTGCTGGACTTTGAACAAGTATTTTCAAAACACTTGGATGCTAAACCTTTAGGAGCACCTGTAGGGTGATTCTCATCCCCATGTCTTGGATGAGGAACTTGAAACCCAGAGAGGTAAAGCATATTGCCCAAGATCACACAGCTAATAAGAGGCAGAGTTAGAGCATCAACAACTAAGATTTCTGATTCAGAGATCAGCGTTTCTCTTCTATACCACATTATCCTTCTAAGCAGATAATGGGGACCAAGACCCAGGGCTGTCCCCAAGACCCCGACTTGGTGTTCCTGGATGCATAACACAGGCCTGTAGAGTCTCAGAGGCCAAATTAGCAAACTGTGAGGTGAAGGAGGCCACGGGGGGCGGGGGCGTCAGCTTTAGAACAGGCAGGGTCCCATCACTGTGTGGACTGAGACCATGGAGTGACGTGGCCAACAGGGAAGCCAGAGCTGTCCCTGCTGTCTTCTCTCCACACTCTTAGATGCCCTCACTCCAAAACAGCCTTCTTTTCTTCCCCCAGGGGACATTGACTTTACACTCCCCCAGGGACATCTGGCCACATGAGTGGTTCATGTTGAGCCCCTTCTGCATGAAAACTGCCCCAAGCCCCTCTCATCATGATGGCCTTGTCCAGGGGCCGCTGGAAAATGCCATTTTAGCCTGGCTCTCCCCCAGAGCAGAGCCTGAGACAAGGATTTGGTGCAGGAGGTTTATTTGATTGTCAGGTGATCCCAGGAAGCTAGAGCAAGGCAGTGGGAAGGATGAGATCAGGAAAGGGGAGAAGGCAGAAGGGATGAATTCATGAGGTCAACGCTCTATATATCACAGCAGGTAAGATCACGTGTGCTCTACGGAGCTTTGGAGAGCTCAGAGATGAGATGCAGCTGGCCGCCACACTTCCAACACAGATAAATACAGCCTGAGCCAGAGAGACAGACTCGATCCCTCTGCACCTCTGAGAAATATCCAGAATGCCCCAGAATTATCCATCAGAAGGCCAGGAGCTGAGAGCTTATTCATCAGTCACCACTACCATCACTCATATAATAATAACCTCCTCAAGGGAGTGACACACCATCCTCTGCCACAATCCTGTTGGCCAGAAGCAAGTTACAGGTTCCACCTGCACGCAAGGGGAGGGAATTATATGTGTTGCGGTCCACTGGGGTTCAACCTAGGGTGTGCCTGGTACCTCAGGCCTGGCTACACATTAGAATCACCTGGGGGAACGTTTCCAGAAAACCAGCCTGATGTCATGGGATCACCTGGCCTGGGCCTGGACATCCTTATTTTGAAAAGATCACCAGGTGATTTCTATAGTCGAGAAGGCTGGGGATATGGAGAAAGATATGGAGCTCCCAGGGGACAGAGGTCTTGGTCCAGTCTATGAGTCTCAGCTATGACCTTCTCAGGCCATTGGGATGGGCTGGAACTTGGTCTGATCTCCCACTGGGTAAGCCTTCATCTTTTCTTTTTTTTTTTTTTTGGCGGTACCAGGGATTGAACCCAAGGGCATTCTACCTCCAAGCTACACCCCCAGCCCTATTTTTTTATACTTTATTTTGAAACTGGGTCTCGCGAAGTTGCAGAGGGCCTCACTAAGTAGCTGAGGCTGACCGTGAACCCGGATCCTCCGGTCTCCGCCTCCCAAGTACTGGGATTACAAGCATGCGCCACCACGCCCGGCCAAGCCTTCATCTTTGATGATGGGGCTGATCTGCAGTTGACGGTGGTATCCTTTATAGATCCAAATGCATACCTGGCCCAGGAGTCAGAGAAACCGAAGCTAATTAGGTGGAACAGAACTCAGCACCATCGCACCTAAGCCACAGGGCCCAGTGCCCTGTACCCAGCTTCCAAGTGAATCAAGAATATGGCTGCTGTTCCATGTCTACCTTCCAAATATCATGTACGATGTCCCCGGTGACCCAAGCTCACTCAGAACTAAAGCTATTCCAGGAAACACAATTCCAGTTTAGCTAAATAGACATGGGACACGTTCACCAGACCTCCTCCCCCTCTTCTTCTCTTTCCCATTCACCTCTCCTTATTTCTCTTTCCTTTATTTCCCCCCAAAGGTATCTAAAGGGATTTTCTGTTGTGAATCTAAATATTTAATAAGAACCTGTGAATGGTCAACCTTGTGCTAGTGTTATGGGGTGTCATTATAAGCTAAATGTTGGTGTCTCCTCCAAAATTCATCTTGAAATCCTCCCCCCTAATATGATGGCATTAGGAGGTGGAGCCTTGGGGAGGTCATTAGGTCATGAAGGTGGAGCCCTCGTGCATGGGATTAGTGCCTTTATAAAAGGGACCCTGGAGAGCTCTCTGCTCTCTGCCACGTGAGTACACAGTGAGAAGACAGCCATGCGTGAACCAGGAACTGGGCCCTCACCAGACACTGGATCTGCCACACATCTTGAACTTCCCAGCCTCTGCAACAGTGAGAAATAAGCATTTTTTATTTAAGTCACCCAGTATATGGTATTTTTGTTACAGCAGCCCAAATGGACTAATACAGAAGTTAGGGGGAAGAGCTATCTAATAAAGTCAGTGGAGGAGAATCCCATAGTGGAAATCAGCTTTTTCCCCTTCCATCCAGGTCGAAGGCATCATGGGGGACCCATATTGACCCACTCTTGTTGGCTTCCCTGCCCAAACCCCCCAGAGCCAGGGCCCAAAGCCCCTAACTACTGCTCAGTGTATCCAGGGATCACCCTGGCAAAGGCCTATGTAGAAAAATGATTTCCTTGGGTCCTACAAAACTAGGACATTGTCCCTGCCATAGGGTTTCATAATATCTGCAAAGGCTGTATCTCTTTGTGCTTTTTCCTTTTGCTAAAGAAGTCCAGGACAGAGCCGGGCGTGGTGGCACAAGCTTGTAATCCCAGTACTTGGGAGGCTGAGACCGGAGGATCCAGGTTCGCGGCCACGCTCAGCTACTTAGTGAGGCCCTCCGCAACTTAGTGAGACCCTGTTTCAAAATAAAGAATAAAAAATAGGGCTGGGGGTGTAGCTCGGAGGTAGAATGCCCCTGGGTTCAATCCCCAGTACCGCAAAAAAAAAAAAAAAAAGTCTAGGTCAGTGTCCACTGATTCCAATGATACTCATAACTGAAGATTATAGACACACAATGAACAATGAACATCCACCTTGAAAAGATAAGAGGAACTAAGTTATTACAAAGGAAGTTGAGGCCCTGGGGAGTCGAATGACTTGTCCAAGTTCACTCAGCCAGGAAGCAAGAAATTCACACTTCCACTTAAGTTTCCCAGTTTCTGGCCAGGGCTCTTTCTCCTCCTCTGTGAAATAAAGACTCAGAAAATCAAGTGGAGCTGGCTGTGGTGGTGCACGCCTCTAATCCCAGTACTTGGGAGGCTGAGACAGGAGGATCACAGGTTCTAGGACAGCCTCAGCAACATAGAAAGACTCTCAGCAATCTAGCAAGACCCCGTTTCAAAACAAAAATAAATAAATAAAAAGGGTTGGTGTGTAGCTTGGAGGTAGAATACCTCTGGATTCAATTCCCAACACAAGAAAAGAAGGGAGGGAGGGAGGGAAGGAAGGAGGGAGGGAGGATGTCAAATGGTTTTGTCCCCAAGGTGGGCTGAGTCAGCTCAGACTTAGTGGGAAAGCCTCCTAAAGAGAAAGGGGTTCCTGGAATAAATACTTAAGTCTAGGAAAGGTGGTTGAGTCTCCTTTGGTGAAGTCAGAGCTCCTGTTGGCTGGAGAAGAGCCACAGGCACTGACCCAAAGAACCCACTAACCCAATAAACAGTCTTCCCCCAGCTGGGAGATTTGCCATAACCCGGGACTGCCAAGCTGGGCAGGCCTCCCTCCGCAAGATCTAGGGCAGGCATTTCTTTGAAGTGGGAGAAGCACCTCAGGGGAATAAAAGCCCGCCTGCTCACGGGGACCCTTTGGTGTCGGGGTCGTCTTGTACAATCCGCTGGCCTCTTGGCCCCAGCAGTTAGCGTGTGCTAAGCTGTCTCTCAGAAGCCTCAAAGATGAAATGCAGCCAGCCACCACACTTCCCGGTACAGCCGAACACAGTCTGTGGGGGCCCATCTGGAGCCCATCAGTCTCACTGGAGTGAAAAATAGCAGATGTCAGAGCTGCCAGCAGCCCCGGGAAACCCCCGCCCTGCCGCCCTCCTCTCTGCCCTCACAAATCATCCCCGCACAAATAGCTCACTTGCTCACAGCAGCCTCTTGGCTTCTGGCTTCCCTGCTGCCCCAGAGGCCCATCTGTGGCTGCAAAACAGGTCGGCAAGCTGGAAAGGGACCCTGGAGTCCCCGCCAGGGGCAGTTGTCCAGGAGGTTTCCGGGCTCCAAGTCAAAGACTCATAGACTCGCAGGATAGTCGAGTTCAAATGGATCCTCGGGGGTCATCTGGTCCAACTCCGCCACTTTACAGATGAGAGGACTGAGCCCTGGCTCCCCAGGATTGGCTCTAGGGATTTGGCAATGACCATTGCTAGAGCCAGCCTTGGGGAAATTCAGCCCTGGGGGAGATTTGTCTTCACCCTAACTACCTCTGTTGTAAGCCAGGCACCAGTGGATAGAGAGACAGATGCATAGATTGATAAAGGGGCAGATGGGTAGGTAGATGGATGGATGGATGGATGGATGGATGGATGGATGGATGGATGGATGGATGCAGAGAGAGAGAGAGAGAGAGAGAGAGAGAGAGAGAGAGAATCCTTTCTGATGGACTGGTTATTGGCTGATTCGCTATTTTCTCCAGCATGTAGCATTCAGGGAATGGAAAAACTAGATTTGATTTCTTTGCAGCAAAATGACCAACTCCACACCACCCAAGAGCTTTAGGTTCCTTCAAGAGAACACAGTTTGGGTATCACATCCAAATTGTTAGGTACTCAACTGCACACTGTTTCCGGTAACATTTAGCATAACTCTAAACACCTGACTGTGGAGCAGGGATGGCTGTGCTGTGCTGTGGATGGCTGTGCCCAGTGTGCTGGTGTCTGGGGAAAGGGAGGGGTAGTCCCTCCATCCAGGCATCCAAATTGTTCCTGTGGGGAGAAGCAGGGTGCCTGAATTCAGATTCCTATAGCCCATCTTTAATCTGAAGGAGGAAAAGACTTAATGGAGAAGAGCTAAGAAGGGACCAGGTGTGAGTGATAGGAGATCCCTGTCGATAAACATTTATTGAGCACCTACTGTGTGCCAGTCCCTGTGGCACCTAAAGAAGTCTGTGGAATGATGACAGGAGCACACACAGAGATCCTTTCCCTCTCTGGCCAGTTCTGAGAAAGGAGGCTATGGAATGGGGGTGAGTGTCATGGCACAGACTGCGGGTTGGAAAAGAATTTCCAAGACACAGAGTGGAGCTACAGACAAGTTTATTTAGGAAAACAAGAAATGCACATTTAAGGGAGGATGCGGGTCATCTCCAGAGCAAGAGAGAGACATTTGGAGGTTCATGGCTCCTCTTTTATGGGAGACTCTCATGAGGGTGCGTAGGAGGAGGCATGTGAGGTTGGCATTGGTCTGGGGACGATTCGAGGTGTTTTGGTCATCTCCCGGGTCTTGATGGGGCCCTCAAGGACATATCAGACTCTGTTATAACCCCTCTGGGCTTGCAATCAGAACATGTCCTTGGGGTTGCAACATGGCAGGTGGGGCTTGTGGGGATCTATGCTCAGAACACTCATTCTCGGGGCTCCCTGAAGCTTTCCCTGGCCGCCCCCCAAGGTTAAGCAAGGCATCACAAGGGGTACTTAGAACAACCTGGGATTCAGATTCCTAACCAAGTCACCAAGCCCTGCCACTGAGCCGTTTCTGCCTTGGAGCCAGCCAATCATGGACTGACCTATGAATCCCAAATAAACCTTTCTTCATCTAAGTTGTGCTTGTCAGGGATTCTGGTCACAGCAGTGGAAAAACTGACTAAAACATGCACGTAAACTCCCATTTATGGTCTGACCTTGGAAGTCACACAGGGTCAGCTCCTCTGGATTATTTTAGTTGAAGCAGTAACGTGGGCCTCCCCAGGTTTGAGGTGAGGGGGTGTGAATTCTGCCTGTTGATGGACATTGGCAAGGGTCTGACACAGCACGTGTGTGGAAGAAAAAACACTGCTGTGGCCATTTTTGCAAAACATGGGGGTTCCAATCAGGTGGGAGAGTGACCAGGGGATAGAAAGAGGGTTGCCAGTCCAAGGGGGACAGAAGTTGGCCATGACAGACGAGGAAATAGCTGTGTCCATTTGTGGTGGCCAATGGGAAGAGTGGGGAGGGCTACCTGCAATGCAAGGCTTTCTGTGAGCGTGAGGGGGGTGTGGGCAGAACCAGGGATTTCAGAAGAGAAACGATATGATATTTTAGACATAGTGGGGCCCAGGGAATGAATGAGGGTACACAAAAGGCTCATGGAGGGGGTGGGTTGAGGAGGTTTGAGCCGGGATTGTTCCTCCTCCTCAGGTAATGGAGGCAATTGGCCTGCATTGGGTAGGTGTCCCCGCCTGGCCCTGCAGCCCAAGAGCGCAGAGAAGGGATGCTAGTGAGTGAGATTCTATGTTAGAAAAAAAACGAGAGCAGGACAGGAGCCCGAGGATGGGGAAACACGGGTGCTGGGTCAAGAAGCGTGAAAGTGGATGCCGTGGGAGGGCCAGAGAGGAGCCAAGAGGGACCACCAGACAGGCAGAGGGAGAGGCTGGCACGCTGAGGCCACAGTGAAGGCTCCGCCAGAGGTGGGGGGACAGGAGGAGCTGCCAGGCATCTGCCCTTTCTCTCCCTTCTCCCTGGGCCTGGCTCTTCTCTTCCTCAAACAACGGCTCTGACCACTGCACCCTCCTGCCACTCACTCCAGGGACGGCCCAGCTGACAGCTACTGCTCTCTCAGGGTCGGGCTGCTGGTGGCTTCATGTGCCCCCTCTGTCTACTCCTAGGGCTCAGGAGGCTTCAAGCTCCCCAGTTTTCAGGAATGACGACAGACAAAGGGTGAGGTCATGGGACAGGACTTAAGGAGCAGACGCATCGCACCCTACAGCCACCAGCCTGGGTCCCAGCCCTTGTAGCCCACTACACCAGAGGTGGTTTGGGGTCTGCATGTCTCCCCAGGGGACTCTGGGACCGAGAAAAGGAAACAGAAGACACAGGTTCTGAAGTTGTCCGCTGCATCACATCAGGATCCCCAGGAGGGCTTGTTAAACACAGACCTCAAGCCCCACCCCCAGGTCTGGGATGCAGCCCCAAAATTTGCATTTGTGACAAGTTCCAGATGATGCTGTGGTGGCGGCTTCAGCACTTAAAGAATGAGGGGTAGGAAGGGTGATTGCCCCCACCCAGGGGAATTCCCTCTCCATGCTTCCAGAGAGTAAAGATCCTGTCTTGTTCTTTGCTCTTTCCCCAGTATCAGGCACATAGTAGGTCTTCAACAAAGATGTGTTGACAACCCTATATGTTTGTCCCTCCTCCATATCTGAGGTCTCTCTTTTCAAAGTTTCAGTTAACCATGCTTTGTATCATCCCACATCATCACAAAAAGAAGGGTGAGTATAGCCGGGTGTGGGGGTGCACACCTGTAATCCCAGTACTTGAGAGGCTGAGACAGGAGGATCACAGGTTCAAGACCAACCTCAGCAACATAGTGAGAATCTCAGCAACTTAGCGAGACCCTGTTTCAAAATAAAAACATCAAAAAGCTGGGAGTGTAGCTCGGAGGTAAAATGTCCCTGGGTTCAATTTCTAGGACCACAAAAAAAAAGATTGAGTATGGGACAATAAGATGTGTGTGTGTGTGCATGTGTGTGTGTGTGTGTATGTTACTGGGGATTGAACCCAGGGGCATTCTACCTCCGAGCTACACCCCCAGTCTTATGTTATTTTTTATTTGGAAACAGGGTTTAGCTAAGTCGCTGAGAGCCTTGCTAAGTTGCTAAAGCTGGCTTCAAACCTGTGATCCTCCTGTCTCAGCCTCCAAGTACTGGGAGTACAGGTGTGCACCACCACACCCAGCAACAAGATATTTTGACAGAGCAAGAGAGACCACATTCACATAACTTTTATTATAGGACTTGGTTATAATTGTTTCATTTAAAAGCTGAGCATGATGGCACATGCCTGTAATCCCAGTAGGTAGGAGGCTGAGACAGAAGGATCTCAGGCTCAAGGCCAGGCTCAGCAACTTAGCAAAACCCTGTTTCAAAAATAAAATAAAAGCCAGGCATGTTGGCGCATGCTTGTAATCCCAGTACTTGGGAGGCTGAGACAGGAGGATCCAAGTCGCAGCCAGCCTCAGCTACTTAGTGAGGCCCTCTGCAACTTAGTGAAACCCTGTTTCAAAATAAAGAATTTTTTTAAATGGGGCTGGGGGTGTAGCTCAGAGGTAGAATGCCCCTGGGTTCAATCCCCAGTACCACAAAAAATAATTAATTAATTAATTAACTAATTAATTAAGGCTGGGGGTATAGATCAGAGGGTAGAACGCCTCTGAGTTCAATCACCAGGACCACAAAAATAAATAAATGAAGAAGAAGGAGGAGGAAGAGGAGGAGGTTTCATTTGATTGTTAGTTGTTAATGTCTGCTGTGCCTAAGTTATAAATTTAACTTTATCACAGGTATAGGAAAAACATAGTACATGTATGTACCCTATGGTTCAGTGCATCCCAGGTTTCTGGTATCCACTTACCATCTTAAAGCATCCCCCCCATGCACGCGCGCACACACACACACACACACACGGATAAGGAGAGGACCATATAAGATAAGTAAGACCCCCAACGCCCAAGACAAAGCCCCTCTCCTTTGGATGGTAAGAGGCCTGGCAGAGCAGGGGCAGTCCCTCCACCATCTCCATCCCTCAGCTGCAGTGGCTGAGCCGCCCAGCCCCTTCCTCTCTCTGTCCTCAGAGCCAGAGGCGCCTCATTGACATGCAGCCCGCACAGCTGCGGGGCTCACTTCCGGATCACTGAGAACTGGGTCCGATTTGAAAATGTCAGGCTCTCGTTAGCAATTCCAATGGCCGCCGCGGTAATTACGCCTTTTCATGTTCCAGCGTGTTCCACCGCATCAAAACTGACACCTAAGCCTGGTTTTATAATATCACGGCCTGGAAATAAATGTCCAAAATGATATGAAAATGTACTAGGAAGAGATTAATAACTGTTCTTCGAGGAAGAAAGATAGCCCTTTTCAACCAGTATATTATTTTTTTTCCCTCTTTAAAAAAAAGGGCCTCCCCGATAGCGTCTCTCCTTGAGGGGCACTGAATTATATTATCACTCACAGGCTGTAATCAGTTCTGTCAGCTGCAGGCCTGAGCTGCTAAAGGCGCAGCAGTGGATCCAGATGCAAGGCAGGGAGGGAGTTCCAAGGGGCGGGCCCTGGAAGGGACACCCCTGGCCCCGTCCCACCCCCCGCCCAGAGATTTTCTCTCCCCAGAAGACAGAACCTGATCTCCTGGTTTATGGCCACCCCCTGCAAAGCAGGACACCTTTTCTTCACCTTGAAAGACCCCATCTGGCCACAAGGGAGAGCTTTCCTCTCTAGTCCCAGCAAGGACTGTCCCTCCGAAGGGTCAGGACAGGAGCAGGGGCTGGGATGCAGGATGGGGCCAAACGGCGGTTTCCTTTTTTTTTTTTTTTCCAGTACTGGGGATTGAACCCAGGGGGATTCTACCTCCAAACTACACCCCCAGCCCTATTTTTTATTCTTTATTTTGAAACAGGGTCTCACTAAGTTGCAGAGGGCCTCACTAAGTAGCTGAGGGTGGCCACCAACCCAGATCCTCCGGTCTCAGCCTCCCAAGTATTGGGATTACAAGCGTGCGCCACCACGCCAGGCTCCAAAGGGCGGTTTTCTAAGCACCTCCCACCTGCGCGGTCTGCAGCAGAGCCACCTGCAGGATAGAAAGGAGGGCCGCCTGGCCAGTGCCTAGCACGGCTGGGCGCTGCAGACACATTAGATCATTTCATCTTCCCAGTGGCCCTGGGAGGCTGCATAATTATCCCTATTTTATTGGTAAATGGCGGTGTTGTCACTTTCCCAAAAGTCAAAAGTTGCAGCGTATGTAATCCAACTGGGTCCTCCGGACTTAGAAGACCTCTCAGTTCCAGGAGTCATATGGCTCCCAGTGCAGCAAATGCTAAACACCACACAGGGGCCCAGACAGGGAGAAGCTGTGTGAGCCGGAGGCAGCCCGAGTTCAAGGAGGAATCCCGGCCAGAGCTGGGTTGGGGAGAAGATCAAGATTAAAAGAAAAGGGAGGGATGTGAACAGTAGGTAGGGTTATAGTGCTGAGGCTGGCCTCTAACCTGAGATCCTCCTGTCTCAGCTTCCCAAGTACTGGGATTACAAGCATGTACCACCATGCCTGGCTAGTGGGTGGGGTTATAAAAAGGCCACACAAGGGATCCTTGTGGTGATAGAATTGCTCTGTATCTTTACGGTGGCAATGGATGCATGAACTTATACCTATGATAAAACTGCATAGAAATTCGTATATATATAAACTTATAAAGTTGGACTTAGCTGAATAAGACCAATGTCAAGTTCCTGGTTGTGTGATTGTGCTATAGCTATGCAGGATGTTACCATTGGGGGAAGCTGGGGGAAGGGTACAGAAGATCTTTATTATTTCTCAGATTACAATTCCCTCAAAATAAAATGAGCAATTATATAAAAATTAAATGGGAGCCAGGCATGGTGGCGCACACTTGTAATCCCAGTACTTTGGGAGGCAGAGACTAGAGGATCCGGGTTCGCGGCCAGCCTCAGCTCTCTCTCTCTCTCTTTCTCTCCCTGTCTCTCTCTCTCTCTCTCTCTCTCTCTCTCTCTCTCTCTCTCTCTCTTCTTAGTGAGTCTCTCCGC
>PVJS01054783.1:0-12854 GCA_004027185.1 Glis glis | reverse complement strand
ATTTTGAAACCGGGTCTCACTAAGTTGCGGAGGCCTCACTAAGTAGAGAGAGAGAGAGAGAGGGAGAGAGTGAGAGACAGGGAGAGAGAGAGAGAGAGAGAGAGAGGGAGCGAGCTGAGGCTGGCCGCGAACCCGGATCCTCCGGTCTCCGCCTCCCAAAGTACTGGGATTACAAGCGTGCGCCACCACGCCCGGCTTGAGATTTTCTTAACTTTAGTTTCCAATCCTTTTATTGAGTTTTTTATTTATGCTTTTTTTTGGGGGGGTGGGGATTGAGCCCAGGGCCATCATGCATGCTGGGCAAGCGCTCCACCACTGAGCTACAACCACAGTCCTGGATATTATTTTTGTTTCCAGCTCTTTTATTGTTCTTCTCTGAATGCTCCTTTTTTTAAACATCCAATTCTTGTTTTGCAGTCTTAAGCATTTAAATATATCTGTATATATTGCCACATTTGCCCTCCAAAGTGACTATCAATTCATAGCCCCCCTAGCAGTGTGTGCAAATTCTCTCTTCTCCCCAGTCTTTCCTACCCTTGGTATCATCAGACTTTTCTCCTTCAGTCTTTCTTCATGTAATCATCTGTTGAACATCTCTTCTGTGCTAGCTACTTAGATACAAAAGTGAACGCAACAACATTATCCTGCCTTCAGGGCTCGTAATCTAGAAGGGAAGACAGACACATTCATAAAAATTGGTAAACTGAGGGAGAAATGGCACTGAAGTAGCCCCAAAAAGGGAGTGGCCTTTCATCCTGCACCTGCTGCCTGGGAGCTGGTGTGGTTTCACCGTGGGTGTCTCACCGCCCCGCTGCCTGATGCCCCTCCAAGCATTTGTCTCCCAGGACATGCTCTTCCCCTCCTGGGTCTTTGGAAAGATTCAACAAAGATTTAGTAGCATTTATGCCAAATGTATTAAAGGAAAGCTCTTCCTGCCACTTGGGGGTGCATAACTTTGCATTTCCAATTAAGATAATCATTGAATCTCATTCCTGCTGGGTTATCCTGGCAAGACTGAAGGGAGGGCTTTGGTTTGCCTGGATGATTCAGGCTACTCATTTATGTTTTGCATAATTGCTGCTCCCTCACCATGATTCCCCTTGAATGAAGCTTGATTTCTTTTCTTGATTCTTGGCTTCCCATGCTGCAAGGAATTATTAGAATTACTATCGTGCTTTTAGTTGTGGTAATGCTGTTATGGGTTTTATTTTGTTGTTGTTGTTTGTTTGTTTGTTGTACCGGGGATTGAACCCAGGGGGGTTCTGCCTCATTTCAGTACTGAGGATTGAACCCGGGGGCATTCTACCTCCAAGCTACATCCTCAGCCCTATTTTATTTTTATTTTTTTTGGGGGGGGGGTTTGCGGTACCGGGGATTGAACGCAGGGGCGTTCTACCTCCGCGCTACGCCCCCGGCCCTATTTTTTAATGCTTTATTTTTGAAACCGGGTCTCACGAAGTTGCGGAGGGCCTCACTAAATAGAGAGAGAGAGAGACAGGGAGAGAGAGAGAGAGAGAGAGAGAGGAGAGAGAGATAAATCACGCGTGCGCGCATGCGCGCTGAGGCTGGCCGCGAACCCGGATCCTCCGGTCTCCGCCTCCCAAAGTACTGGGATTACAAGCGTGTGCCACCACGCCCGGCTCTATTTTTATTTTGAAACAGGGTCTTGCTAGGTTGATGAAAGTCTCACTTCTTGCTGAGTCTGTCCTCAAACCTGTGATCCTCCTGTCCCAGCCTTCCAAGTACAGGGATTACAGGTGTGCACCACCACGCCTGGCTCTGTTTTTTTCAGCTTTAGTTTTTCTCTAATAAAAGATTTTCAAGCCGGGCGTGGTGGTGCTCGCTTGTAATCCCAGTATTTGGGAGGCGGAGACCAGAGGATCCGGGTTCGCGGCCAGCCTCAGCTACTTAGTGAGGCCCTCCGCAACTTCATGAGACCCGGTTTCAAAATAAAGTATAAAAAAAAAATAGGGCCGGGGATGTAGCTCAGAGGTAAAACGCCCCTGGGTTCAATACCCGGTACCGCAAAAATAAATAAATAAAATAAATTTAAAAAAAGATTTTCAAAAATCTATCATCATCTCTTGATACCTCCAACCTGAAATGAGCCTTTGGTTCAGTCTCTCTCCTTCTCCAGCAGAGGGCGGTGGGTCATAGAGCCCGCAGCCCAGGTTCCCTCCTGTCCCCGGCGTGTGGCTCACTTGCTTCACCCTCACTTCTGACCATGCAACATCTCTGTGGAAGGGTAAATGGCACCGAGGCTGCAGAGCCGTGGGGTGATGAGCACCCTTCACATCCCATGGGTCTCCTGGCCTGTGCCCTGGCTTCTGCTTACAGTGATCGTGGGTCATGAAAAGTGCCAGGCAAAGTGCCAAGGGCCGGGGCTTGCGAGCCCCAGAGACTAGAGTTCAAATCATAATTTAACCACCGTGACTTGGACCAGTTACTTAATTTTTCCAGCTTCTAATTTCACAGGGATTATTATGTCTGCCTTAACCAGGTTGTGAAAATCACATCCCAAGACATGTAAAAGGGCCTGGCACCATGGGTGGTCATCTCCTCTTCCAGCCCCATTGCCTAAAAATTTCCTGATGTCTCTTTAAAACATGCTCTTTGCCAGGTGTGGTGGCGCACACCTGTAAACCCAGTATTTGGGAGGCTGAGGCAGGAGGATCGCAGGTTCAAAGCCAGCCTCAGCAATTAATGAGGCACTCAACAACCTAGTGAGACCCTGTTTTCAAATAAATAAAGAAATTGGGCTGGGGGTGCAGCTCGAAGGTAGAATGCCTCTGGTTCAGTCCCCAGCACCACAAAAATAAAAATAAAAATAAAAAAATAAATAAATAAAACATGCTCTTTACGTATCCAAATGGTGCTAGCCTGTTAAGCAGGTCTCCTTCTGGAGCCCTGGCAGTGAAGTCTCTGAGGGCTGCATAGCCTGTTTGATTCTCCTCCGTGCTCCCGCCGTGGTCTGGCTGTAGCATAGCTTCAGATGTTCTCCTGGCTTTCACTGGGTCCTTCTCCCTGAAATCTCCAAAGTTCTGCCTCCATTCAGGTTTTCATCCTGCTGACAGATCATCTACAGGAGAGAAAATCCAATGTATATGGTTTTGTTTTTCTTCCTCTGTATCCATGATTTCTCCTCCCCTGTGCAGTCAACCTTCTGTTTTTGTAATGGGTAGAAAAGAAGATTCAGTCTTCCTTTTAGCCAGCAAATACCTTTGTTTTTTTTGTTGTTGTTTTTTTGCGGTGCTGGGGATTGAACCCAGGGGCGTTCTACCTCCGCTCTACACCCCCGGCCCTATTTTTTATACTTTATTTTGAAACCGGGTCTCACGAAGTTGTGGAGGGCCTCACTAAGTAGAGAGAGAGAGAGAGAGAGAGACGGAGGGAGGGAGGGAGAGAGAGAGAGAGAGAAAGAGAGAGAGCAAGCTAAGGCTGGCCGCAAACCCGGATCCTCCAGTCTCCGCCTCCCAAAGTGCTGGGATTACAAGCGTGTGCCTCCACGCCCGGCTTAGCAAATACCTTTGATATTCTAGTTCAGTTAAGTTCGGGGAGCCAGCTAACCAGCCAAAGGGGCCCAGCCTGGGGTAAGGACGTGAATGCGAGGTTCTAGTTGTCCACTTTTCATTGTAGGGCGTTGGCATGGTAATTACCCTGTCTCCTGTGAAAGAGTGGGGATACTAATACCAAACTCGCAGGTTGTTCTGAGGCCTCGGCAGGTGTATCCCCTGGCACCTGGTGGGTGCTCTGTAAACTTGGATGAGTCTCGCTGTAATTCTTACTCAGCTCAGAACGTTGTGCATCTTCATCAACTATATTCTCATGCAGTCTGACACTTTGCCTTTTTTTTAGTTCTCTTGAAATTCTCATGCTATACACCCATGTTCAAGTGTGAGTACAGAAATGCTTCTAGAGCCACATACTTTGTTCTTTTCCCTGGGAGTTTCTTATTTAGAAAATATTTAGAAAATTATGTCGACTTAACCCTTGAACTGTGCTATTAGCAGAATGGCTTAGTTCCCATCAGGGTAGCAGATCAGCAGCTGAAGCCAGCGCAGAGTAGCAAGAGAGAGCGCCCCCTAGTCCTTGCCTTTGCCTTCCATGGAACAGCCCGTGGTGTCATGGTTCAATCTGGTAACAAAAGACCGGCCAGGCAAGCTGTCAGGTTCTGAGCAGCAGCCTGATTGGAGAGAGGCGGGACCATTTGAGCATGCTGCTGTGGGAACAGGTAGGTGAGAAATGGGGGAAAGCAGTGCCTAGACAGAGAGACAGGAGCCAGGCAAAGGAAGGCCTGCACGCCCTGTGAGCCAGCGCAGTCTCCTTTGAGGGCAGAGGGGAGTCACTGAAGGATGGTGGGAAGACCCCTACAGCAAGAGAATGGAGCACAGATCCGCAGGAGAGAGAGCTGTTGCTAGGGCACCCACTGGATATGGCTGCAGCCAGGGGAGGGTCCCTGCAGCCTGAGCTCGGCCACCGCAGCATAGACAGGAGGAGAGGCTCCAGCAGGACTTCCAAGGGCGTGACTGGGTCTTGTCAGCAAAAGGATGTGGGGCGTGAAGGAGGAGGAGCCAGACCTCACCCCCAGGCTTCCGGCTTGGGAAGCAGGGGTACTGTACCCGAACCTGAGGGAGGTCGGGGGCGGGTGATGACTCTGGTTTTTGAAATCTTGCTTTATTTTTCCCCACCTGACTTTCTGGTCAATCAGAATGAACTCCGGGGGCAGATACTTATTTACCTCTCTAGCTTCAAAGGATTCAACGGAATTAACAAGGCAGGTTTAGTCTTGTTCTAAAAGGCTTCTGGCAGGCCTTGGTTGGTGTTTGCAGCCCTTTCCTAGAACACGATACAGTAGATCATCACTACCTCATCACTACCTCTGGTCCTCATTTCTCATAACTAATGCATTTCTCCCATTTCATAGTCAATAAAAACATATAATAATGTTAAAGATTTTTCTTGTGATGCATTTATCACTTAAGCCTAAAAATTCTTAAAATAAGTTGTACTTCTGTCTCAGAAGAGATTTTCTTTGTAGATATGTCTGGGTATGGTTGGAAATAAACTGGAATAGTGTTTGGGGGCTTACTAATTTTCTCACCAATGATCTAAAATATAAAATCATGTGAAGGTAGAGACCAGGCACAACCTGGCATATCTTTGTCTCTGTTTTCTGGAGAATTTTGTCTTTTGAGAGACCCATCTGTTTAGGGTCACACTGGGAGTTTGTGGTCTCACCTATGTGTTAAATTTGCTGTAGGTCACGTGAGGTAAGCTGGAACTCAGCGTAGGAAATACACCAAGTGAAGTGTGCATGTATGTTTGTATCACTTGGAATTTCACTATGATGTATTGTTTATTGCACCAGTAAAAGTATAAAAAAGAAAGGAAAACCTCAGAAACCAAATATTGATGTAGATTTCTGTATGCTTCCAAAACAAAATCTTGACTTTAGATACTAATCAATATTTATAGCATATACCTTTAGGTAATAAGGGTCTCTCTACAGAGGATGGACACATCGAAAGAGATGTTGTAGCCAGGTGTGGTGGCGCACGCCTGTAATCCCAGTACTTGGAGGCTGAGACAGGAGGATCACAGGTTCGAGCTCCGTCACTGAGACCCTCAGCAACCTAGCAAGACCCTGTTTCGAAATAAAAAGGGCTAGAGGTATAGCTTGGAGGTAGAATTCCCCTGTATTCAATCCTCAGTAAAAGATAGCTAGCTAGCTAGCTAGAGGTAGGTAGATAGACATAGATAGATAAAGAAATGGTGTATCTCTGTCCATTAGGAAGAAGCAAAGATGATGAAAATAAGACTCAGAATGAAGTTTCTCTCTTAGCAGTCTGTCTTCCCTCAAAGACAGTGTAAATGGATTCTGGGGAGTAGAAAATTCCTAAATCACCACCCTTTTCTCTAGAAAGGAAGCAGAAACCAAGGGTAATATTAATGTAGGCCAAGTAGGATCCTATTGATTATAAACTCTGTGGGCAGAGACCACACCTGCTGTTTACACCAGCACCCCAACAACTTGCACAGTGTATAGAGCGGCACCAGTGCCTGAGAGCCCCCTCGTGTCCCCTCTCAGGCACTGTTCCCCAGCGGGAAGTACTAGTTGACTTCCACTGCCATGGTTCTGTTTGCACACTTTTGAGCTGTATATAGATATGCGCTCTTTGTGTCTTTCATTCCTCATTACATAACATCAGTAAGATGGATCGTGCTGCAGGGAATAGCAAGAGTTTGTTGATTCTCACTGCAGTATTCGGTTGTGTGGAATACTGCATGTACACAGTTCATCCTTTTGTGTGTGTGTGGTACCAGGGATTGAACCCAGGGGCATTCTACCTCTGAGCTACACCCCCAGCCCTATTTTTTTAATTCTTTATTTTGAAACAGGGTCTCACTAAGTTGCAGAGGGCCTCACTAAGTAGCTGAGGCTGGCTGCAAACCCGGATCCTCCTGTCTCAGCCTCCCAAGTACTGGGATTACAAGCGTGCGCCACCATGCCCAGCTTTCATCCATTCTATTATTGGTGGATACCTGGGTGGTTTTCAGTTTGGGACTAGTGCAAGTAGAGCTGCTGTGTGTACTTTTGTACTTGTCCTTTGGTGAGTGTATGTATACATTTCTGTCAGCTGTATACTTAGGGGGGGTTTCTGGATCACAGAGCATGTGAGTGTTGAGTGTTAGTAAACACCACCTCTTGTCCAGCTTCACACTCCACCAGCAGAGTTCATGTTGCAGCACCCCGCCCCCGCCAGTACTTGATAGCATATGTCCTTTTCATTTTAGGCACTGATAGGCGGGTACTGGTATCACCTTGGTTTTGTTTTTTTTCTGTTTTCGTGTGTGTATGTGTGTCTGTGTGTGTGTGTGTGTGTGTGTGTGTGTTACTAGGGATTGAACCCAGGGGTGTTCCACCTCCAAGCTCTTTTATTTTTTCCCAGCCCTATTTTATTTTTTATTTTGAAATAGGGTTTCACTAAGTTGTGGAGGGCCTCACTAAATTGCTGAGGCTGGCGGTGAACCTGCAATCCTCCTGTCTCAGCCTCCCAAGTACTGGGATTACAGGTGTGTGCCACCAAACCCAGCTCATCTTGGGATTTTAGTTTACATTTTCCTGAGAACTGTGGAAGTTGAACATTTTTTGATATGTTTATTTGGATATCCTCTTTTGAGAAGTGTCTGGTTTAGTCTTTGGCTCATTTTTTTCTTGAGTTCTCTGCCTTTTTCTTACTGAAATCTCTATGTAGTATGGCTAAAAGTCCTTTATTTACTTATTGGTGCTGGGGAGGGAACCTAGGACCTCATGCCTGCGTGCTCTACTACCAAGCCACATCCCCCAACCTCTAAATACAATCCTTTGTCAGATATATATATATCTGACTATATATATATGATGCAAAAATCTCCCACTCTTGGGGTTTTCATTTCATTCTATCGATGGTGTATTTTGGTGAAAGGCGTTCTTAATTTTACATAGTCCTGTTTATCCATTTTGTTCTTTATGGTTAGCAGTTTTTTATTTCATTTATTTATTTTTTTGCGGTACCGGGGATTGAACCCAGGGGCATTCTACCTCCGCGCTACACCCCTGGCCCTATTTTTTTATACTTTATTTTGAAACCGGGTCTCATGAAGTTGCGGAGGGCCTCACTAGGTAGAGAGAGAGAGAGAGAGAGACAGGGAGAGAGAGCGAGAGCTGAGACTGGCCGCGAACCCGGATCCTCCGGCCTCTGCCTCCCAAAGTACTGGGATTACAAGCGTGCGCCACCACGCCCAGCTTGGTTAGCAGTGTTTTATGTTTTGTTTAGGAATCTTTGCCTATTTCACATTCATGAGCTTAAGTCCTCTGCTTTTGTGGAAATTGGAATGGTACAGCTGAAAGGACCCTTCCTTCTAATCTGCTGGTTCTTAACTGTTTGCCGGTCTGGGATCCCTGTGAAAATCTGTCTAAAGCTGTGGGCCCTCTGCACAGAAGCATATACATGCACATACACAGCAGACTTTCCTGTAGCTTCAGGGTGTTCAGACTGACTTCCAAGCTTGTCTTTGGACCCCTTGTTGGAGAACCCCGAATGCTTTACAGATGAGGAAATTGAGGCCCAGAGAGGGACAGTCCCACTGTCACACAGTTTGACCCAGCCGGGCCTAGAACCCAGGTGTCTTGACTCCTGTTCCGGTGCTCTTTCTAGTATAATTCCCTGCTGTAAACTTTCTGAGAATAGCTTGTTGGCAGAGCCAGAGAAGGGAGTGTAGGGAAGAGAGGTTTGTACCCACCACAGTAAAAGAAGGCTGCATGGGGACGCTCGTCTGCTCTGTGTATTTACCTTAAGTGTTTGTGCTCCAAGGAATCTGTGACTAAGTTTTTGAAGGTGAGCTGGGAATTACCATGGTCTGCACATTTGCCTCTGGTCCTGACTCAGTGCCCCGGGGTTACTGTGTTGAACCTTGCCGTGTGCATTCTGCTTGGGCTCTGGTTGGTTCTGGCTGGAATTTTAAAAAGCACCTTATGTAATAAGTTCCCAGTCTCAGTTCTCAAGTGGGCGAGGTTTACCAGAGTGGTTGCTCCAGGGAGAAAATTAAAAGGGGAGGAAGCAGGGAAAGGAGCGCTGAGCTTCTAACTAGGTGTGTCAGTTTGTAAGCCAGTAGGCAAATCAGGCCAGAAGATCCAGACACATTCAGTAATGATTTTACTAGTACCCTATTTTTCTCCCTATCACTGCCCCCGTCACCCCATCAAAGATTCTAAGAGGGCCAGGTGTGGTGGTACATGCCTGCAATCCCAGCGACTCTGGAGCCAAAACCAAAGGGTCACAAGTTTGAGGCCAGCCTGGGCAACTTAGTGAGACCCCATGTCAAAATAAAAATAAAAAGGGCTGAGGATGTAGCTCAGGGGTAGAGTAGGCCAGGTGTGATCCCCAGAACTACAAAATTAATTAAAAATTTAAAAGGTTCTAAGCAGAGTAGGTAGCAGGGCCAGGTATTTTCAAGAGATCACTCAAACCCTAGTACCAGTGTCTGTGGAATGGATCCTGTCAGCTTGTCAGCATGCTCCCTAGGGCTCTGCTGGGGATGGGCATCCCAGGCTCACAGCATAGGTTACCTTGTGTCTCTCACAGTGAAGAAGACTGTTGAAGTCTGGGCCACCCCGACACACAGACTGATCTCAGCTTTGACACAAGGGAAGTCAAGTCCATAATAACTCCCACCAGTAGGATCCTATCAGATCTGACAGACAAATACCACCCCATTTATTTTATCCCATTTCACATCTTTCCCATAAGCCCCCAAAGAGCCTCTTCTCAGGCTTCATCATGTGACTAAATTGGGGAGAATGCTAGAGGGTCAGATGTCTGAATGAGGCTCATGTGTTCTGACAGTTCCAAAGCATTTGCTGAGCACCTGCTATGTGCTGCTGGGTACTGTACTAGGTGACAGGGATACAGAGGTGAATAGGACAAGGTCCCTTACCTCAAGGAGCTCACAGTCTAGGTAGAGGGACAGGTTGAGTCAGTTGACAAGCTCTATACAGTGTGATGAGCACAGGTGCACAGGCCCAGCCTAGAGAAGAAATTGGGTTTTTTTGTATGAGTGTGGTACCGGGAATGGAACCCAGGGGCATTCTACCTCTGAGCTACACCCCCAGCCCTATTTTTTATTCTTTGTTTTGAAACAATACTAAGTTGCAGAGGGCCTCACTAAGTAGCTGAGGCTGGCCACGAACCTGAGATCCTCCTATCTCAGCCTCCCAAGTACTGGAATTACAGGCATGTGCCACCACGCCTGGCTGAGAAGAAATCTTGAAGAAGTGGGAAGTGGGGGCACAGTGTTCCTGTTGGGCAGGCAGGCGGCACACATGGGGACACAGAAGCAGGGAGCTGCGGTAGTGGAATGCAGGCACTCTGAGGGAGAAGGAAGGGGGCCAGGTACCCAGCTGCACATAGACTCTTATCTGTCTCCTACCTTTTTCCTTTTTGGTCTTTGGATCTTCACAATCCAAAGGCTACCAACATGCTCATAACTCAAAAACCTCGCTTATCCCAGGAACCCAGGTACCATTGACATCCATATCACTGTTTCAGCAGATGCCTGAATCAGAATCTCCCCCACCCGTCACCGTGACCTTCAGTAACCTTTAGCTCCCTGGTCTCCCTGGTCAGCCCATCACTGTCCCACACCAAAGACGAGTCTGTAGTAGAATGTCATGAACTCTGGCAGTGTGTCCACTCCATAAGCCTCCGTTTTCTCACCTTCTCTCCTTTTCTCTTTTAGGTGTGAAGAAATCAGTGGTGTATGGTTCACTAAAGCTGCACAAAATGTGGAAAGGATGGCTGAGGAAAACATCCTGACTTTTCTTGTTTTTATATATGTTATGTATAGATGAATAAAGTATTCGATCCTTTTTAATAGAACAGCATTTGTTACTTTGAACCCTGGCTTGAATTTGAAGAGACTAAGGTTTGTCTAGTACTTGATTTTTTGAAATGTATGCATCAGATATTTACCCAGGTGGGACTCAATTATGTAAGAGAGTTGAGTTGGCATCCAAAGAAAAGAGTCCTCTCTCCGTCCAGAACTGTGAGGGCCCTGCGTTCTGTAGCACTCGAGAGTCAGAGACATGGCAGGTGCTGTGTGTGCTGGTGATCACGCAGCCCGGAGGCTGGGCAGGCTGGGCCCTCTGCGGTCTGGCTCTCTCCATAGTCTCCCTCCTGTTCCCTTCGATTTTGCTAGCCAGAGCTCACAAGTGTCGCATGAACATTCTCTGGATGAGGCTTTTCACTCTTCTTTTTGTTTTCCATGAAGGGGCATGGCAGAGTGACTTGGGTGAGGAGCCTGAGAGAGAGATTTTGCAGAGGAAACCCACCGTGGATTGCCTTGAGTAGTTCAGGATGGCCACCTTCACTCGCCCGGTTTTTTCCACCTCGCTGCTCTCTGTTCTTCACAGTGTTGGCATCATACTAAGGCTGGCTTACCTTATAATTATGAGGCCGCTGGCAGCAGCTTCAAGAGCTTCGTGCTTCCCTGTCCCCTTTGGGGAGACAGAAGATTCTTTTCTGAAGATCTCTTAGGAAAGCAAGAAAATAGAGACCGTGGTACACACTTAAAATCTCAGCAACTCAGGAGGCAGAGGCGGGGGGATCGTAAGTTCAGGGTCAGCCTGGGCAACTCAGTGAGACCCTGAAATAAAAAATAAAAAGGAGAGCTGGGTGTGGTGGCGCATGCTTGTAATCCCAGTACTTGGGAGGCTGAGATAGGAGGATCACAGGTTTGAGGACAGCTTTAGCAAGTAGTGAGACTCTCATTAACCTAGTTAGACCCTGTTTCAAACCAAAAATTAAAAGATAGGGCTGGGGGTGCAGCTCAGAGGTACAATGCCTGTGGTTCAATCCCAATACCAAAAAAAAAAAAAAAAAAAAAAGCCAGGCATGGTGGTGCACGCTTGTAATCCCAGTATTTGGGAGACTGAGACCGGAAGGTCTCAGTACTTGGGAGGCTAACACAGGAGGATCGCGGGTTCACGGCCAGCCTCAGCTACTTAGTGAAGCACTCCGCAACTTAGTGAGACCCTGTTTCAAAATAAAGAATAAAAAAGTAGGGTTGGGGGTGTAGCTCAGAGGTAGAATGCCCCTGGGTTCAATCCCTAGTACCGCAAAAAAAAAAAAAAAGGGGAGCCTGGCTTGGTGGTATATACCTGTAATCCCAGTAAATGGGAGGCTGAGATAAGAGGATCGCAGGTTCAAGGCCAGCCTTGGCAACTTAGAAAGACCTTTCACAACTTAGTGAGACCCTATTTCCAAATAAATAAAATAGGGCTAGGGGTTTAACTCAGGTAGAACGCCCCTGGATTCAATCCCCAGTACCACTAAATGAATGCATAAATAAAAAAGGCTGGGGATGTAGCACCCCTAGGTTCAATCCCTAGTACTGAAAAGCCAAAAGAAAAAAAACTTCCCAACAGCCTCTCACAAGCCTCTGCATTCATGAGCCCTAACTGGGTGACATGCCTAGTCCTGAGCCAGTTAGTGCCCAAAGGACGGAACCAGGCTGATCAGCTCAGGCCTGAGCTACTTGCCCCACCCCAAGAGGTGGCGTCTCCTCAGGCTCAGATGCTGCAGGGAAGGACTAGACCCCTGAATGGGAATCAAGGAGGAAGGGCATCAGGAAGCGACCACCTTGTCCACCTCACATCACATCCATCTGTCTCGCTGAACCTCAGGTTCTGTCTTTTTTTCTTCTCATTGTCTCCTTTTTTTATTTTTTCTGCTGCTAGGGATTGAACCCAGGGGCATTCTACCTCTGAGCTATACCCCAGCCCTATTTTATGTTTTTATTTTATGTATTTATGTATGTATGTATGTATGTATGTATGTATTTATTTTGCAGTGCTTGGGATTGAACCCAGGGGCATTCTGCCTCCGAGCTACACCCCCAGCCCTATTTTTTTATTCTTTTTTTTGTGTGTGGTACTGGGGATTGAACCCAGGGGCATTCTACCTCCGAGCTATACCCCCAGCCCTATTTTTTTATTCTTTATTTCGAAACAGGGTCTCACTAAGTTGCAGACAGCCTCACTAAGTAGTTGAGACTGTCCTCAAACCTGCTATCCTCCTGTCTCAATCTCCCAAGTACTATGATTATAGGCGTGCACCACCATGCCCAGTTTATTTTATTTATTTTGAAACGGTCTCACTAAGTTGCGGAGGGCCTCACTAAGTAGCTGAGGCTGGCCGTGAACCCGCAATCCTCCTGTCTCAGCCTTCCAAGTACTGGGATTACAAGCATGTACCATCACACCCGGCCTTCATTTTTCTTTTCTTTTTTTTTTTTTTTTTTCGGTACCGGGGATT
>PVJS01054782.1:0-12853 GCA_004027185.1 Glis glis | reverse complement strand
GTTCATGCTTGTAATCCCAGTACTTGAGAGGATGAGACAGGAGGATCACAGGTTCCCAGCTAGCCTCAGCAACCTAGCAAGGCTCTCTTCAACTTAGTGAGACCCTGTTTCAAAATAAAATAATAAAATTAGGCTGAGGGTATAGCTCGGAGGTAGAATGCCTCTGGGTTCAATCCCCAGTACCACAAAAACGTAATAATAATAATAATAATTTCAGGTATATACATATATATCATATGGCCAGGCATGGTGGTACATGCCCAGTACTTGGGAGACTAAGACAGGAAGATTACAGGTTCAAGGCCAGCCTCAGCAATTTAGCAAGATCCTGTTTCAAAATAAAAAATTAAAGGGCTGGAGGGTGTAGCTTGAAGTAGAATGTGCCTGGGTTCAAACCCAAGTACCAATAATGGGGGGGGGGAGCTGGGGCCCTGCTTAAAAAAAATATAGATAAGCCAGGCGTGGTGGTACACACTTATAATCCCAGTACTTGGGAGGCTGAGACAGGAGGATCCAGGCTTGCGGCCCGCCTCAGCTACTTAGTGAGGTCCTCGGCAACTTCGTTGAGACCCTGTTTAAAAATAAGGAATAAAAAATAGGGCTGGGGGTGTAGCCTGGAGGTAGAATGCCCCTGGGTTCAATCCCCGGTACTGCCAAAAAATGTAGATAAATCATTATGAAGTAACCCCAAATAAAAATGATTCAAATAATTGTATGCAACCTAACCTAGAAATTGGCACTTCAAATTTTCACAAACATAAAATGAGAAAGTGAGACATAATAACCCAGGCAACTAACGTAACCATTAAGTCTGTATCTACCACTTGGGGGCACTGCTGGACTGCTTGCATGATGTTGGAGCTACCTCTTCATCTGTGTCTCATCATCTCTCCCCACAAATAGGGATAAAAATACTTTTTCTCTAGATTGTATTTGTTTTCAAAGAAAAAGTAAATGACTTAAATGCCTCACAAATGTCTAAAAACTGACAGCTTATGATGATTAAGTCATCCATTAAATGAAAATCTACATGGGAAAATCAAGTGGGGGGAAATTAGCAACTGAAGTTCAATGGGATGATCATTATGACAGAAATCTGTATTTCTGTGGACACCTGGGAAGACAGCTTGATTCTGCCTGTGAAAGTCAGGACAGAGAGGTAGCCATCAAGCTGAGTCCTGAAGGTATCAAGTATGCCAGAAAGGATAAATGTGTTGGTGGGAGAAGGTTGGCTACAAAGAAGCTATGTGCAAAGACACTGAAACATAAGAAAATTGAGCACTCAGAGAACTGATATTAGTTCTGATTTGCAACTGCATTAAAGTATAAAGGGGAGGAAATAAGGCTGAATGTAATAGTTATGGTGCAGATGATTATAAAAGTTATTATTATTGTTGTCATTATATAATGTATAACAGGTATTAGCAAGTACCAAGTCCCAGGCACGGAGCTTTACATATGTTTACATATTACTCTGTTGGCAGTGGAGAGGCAAGATTAGAGGAAAGTAAGATTACATACAGAGCAGCCAGTAAGAAAACCAATTTAACAATTCGCGAGTACTGGGGATAAAGGAAGGGGAACGAGGATGAAACTAGGTTTTCTAGGACTTGGTACTAAATTGTCTGGGAAAATAAGGGAAAGAGCAGAAACCTGGGAAACTGGGTTGATAGTGGTGCTAGAGAATGGATATAGAATTTCGGAGAAAGAAGTTTTGGGGGTGATGAGCCCAGTCCTGGAAGCATTCAGTTGGAGGTTCTCATGAGATCTTTGGGGACGCAGGCTTTCTGCCTCAACCTGACGAGAGAGTGCCAGGGGACAGAGCTATGCCTTTGGGAGTTCTCAGCATGTGTTCATATTGCAAGTATTAGCATGCAATACATCACTAAAGGTAGGTATATAAAGTGAAAATGAAAAATGAGGAGGAAATGGGTGTGGTGGCACACACTTATAATCCCAGTACACAGTAGGCTGAGACTGGAGGGTCGCAGGTTCGAGGACAGTCACAGCAAGTAGTGAGATTCTCATTAACCTAGTGAGACCCTGTTTCCAAATAAAAATAAAATAGGACTGGGGGTTCAGCTCAGAGGTAGAATGCCTCTGGGTTCAATCCTCAGTGCCACACACACACAAAAAAAAAATGAGGATAGAGAATGGAGTAAAAATAATCAAACCTCAAATTTAAGATTTGGAAGCCGGGCGTGGTGGCGCACGCTTGTAATCCCAGTATTTGGGAGGCTGACACCAGAGGATCCGGGTTCACAGCCAGCCTCAGCTACTTAGTGAGGCCCTCCGCAACTCAGTGAGACCCTGTTTCAAAATAAAGAATAAAAAATAGGGCTGGGGGTGGAGCTCAGAGGTAGAATGCCCCTGAGTTCAATTCCCAGTACTGCCAAAAAGAAAAAAATTAAGATCTAGGCCTAGTGGTCAGAAAGAGTAACAGAAGAGAAAACCAAAAGGGAATAGTGTGAAATCAAATTTCAAGAAAGAAAGCAGCATAGTCCATGGGGTTAAAAGAAGCATGGAGCTGATAAGATGTCCCTATTATGCACCAAGTAATGTGTGCATATATGAATGTATCATTTTGAATCTCGCTCTGATATATAATTACAGTGCACCAATAAAGTATAAAACAAGCCGGGCGTGGTGGCGCATGCTTGTAATCCCAGTACTTGAGAGGCTAAAACAGGAGGATCGCAGGTTCGAAGCCAGCCTCAGCAACTCAGTGAGGCTCTCAGTAACTTAGCAAGACCCTGTTTCCAACTAAGAAATAAAATAGGTCTGGGGGTATAACTCAGAGGTAGAAGGCCCCTGGTTTCCAGTCCCAGTACCACACAAAAAATAAATAAACAAAAAATAAAAATAAAAGTATAAAACAAGAGATTTCCCTATTACACTAAAAAAGTCCAAGCAACACCATGGCAGAAAACAAAGAATAATTATTGATTTCCATCTTCCTTCCTACAGAATCCTTATTTTGGATTTTTTGGATATCATGGCTTTGGCCGTCCTTATTATTCAGAAGAGATGTTTGAAGATTATGAAAAACCCAAAGAAAAAGATCCTCCTAAAACAGAAACTACACCCACAGAACCTTCGGCTAATTCAACAGTTACTGAAAATAATTCTACCCAACCGAATTCTGGAAGGAGTCAAGGTGGAAATGATACCAGCCCTACAGGAAACAATCCCCCTGGGCCAAACACTGGAAGCCACCCTACAACTCAAAACGGGGTCCCCCCACCCCCTACAGTTAATGTTTCAGGCCAGGGAGTTTCCAGAAGTCAAATCCCATGGAGACCAAATCAGCCAAATATTTATGAAAGGTATCCAAATCCAAATACCCGAAATGTTCCTTCAGGAAGACCATGGAATCCCACTGGTACCGTCACAGGGCACAGACAGTATGGGCCTTTCTACCGAAATCAACAAGTCCAAAGGGGTCCTCGATGGAACACCTATGCATGGGAAGGCAAACAAGCAGCTCGTCCAGGAAATCCAACTTATCGCAGAGCTTACCCTCCCACTTCAAGAGTCAATTATCCAAATTATGCAGGAAATCCAGCAAATTTCAGAAGAAAGCCTCAGGGGCCAAATAAACACCTCACAGGAACCAATGTTGTACCACTGGGTCCCAAACAGGGTACTGTTGGCCGCAATGAAAAAATCCAAACTCCAAAAGAAAAGCCACCAGGTCAAAAAGAAAGAGTAGTCAGTCCTACAAAGGATACAGCTGGGCCCTGGAGAAACTCTCAACAGCATGGAGTTAATAAACCAAATTACAAAGTGTCTCGCCCTGAGGGTAACATGCTAGGTCCAAATTTTAATTCTATTGATCAACGTGAAAATTTCTATTATCCAAGAGGAGATTCCAGAAAAGCACCAAGTTCTGACATACAAACCCAAAGCCAGAATTTGCCCAAAGGGATTGCTTCAGAGCCAAGAAGAACCCCATTTGAATCAGAAACTAATCGACCTGAATTAAAACCAAGTACAAATCAACCTGTATACCCGGAAGAAATCCCTTCTACTACAAGAGAACATTTTCCTGCTGGAAGAACTACTTGGAACAATCAAGAAATCCCTCCAACCTTTAAGGAAGATCCTGGGAGGCAAGAAGAATATTTACCTAATCCTTCCCAAAACAGCGCTAGAGGCACTGTTTTTTACAATGGATATAATCCCTATTATCCCAGAGAAAATTCACCATACATTAGAAGCAACACATGGGATGAGAGAGTTGATTCTCCCAATACTATAGGACGACCAGAAAATCCGCGGTACTCCTTGAATACTCCAGACCAGAAAGAGACAGTCCGTTATAATGAAGAGGACCCAGCTGATCCAACTGGAGATGAATCTTTTCCAGGACGAAATAGATGGGGTGAGGAAGAGTTGGGCTTTAAAGGAAGCCCAACCATTAGGCACTATGATGGTGAGCAATATGCCTCAAATCAACCGAAAGAATATCTTCCCTATTCCATAGGTAATCCACCAAAACCTAGGGAAGACTTCCCTTACAATGAATTTTATCCCTGGAGCCCAGATGAGACTTTCCCATCATATAATCCAGGTCCCACTATATCACCACCTGTGGATAGCAGGGGCTATTATGTTAATAATGCTGTTGGAGAAGAAGAAAACACTCTCTTTCCTTCATGGAATTCCTGGGACCACAGGATTCAACCACAAGGGCAGAAAGAAAGCAACCCATATTTTAATGGAAATTTCTGGGATCAGGCAACAAATTCACACAAAGCTAGTCTACCTAACCAGAAAGAGAATCATCCCTATTCCAATAACTCCCCAGCTGGGCTTCAGAAAAATCCAACATGGCATGAAGGTGAGAGTGTGAACTATGACATGCAAATTACTAGGTTAAATTCACCAGAGAGAGAACACTTGGCTTTCCCAGACTTAATTCCTCAAAGTTACCCATCAGAACAAAATGGAGCACATTTATTTCACCAAAGCCGGAGAGGTTCCTGCTGTGCTGGCAGCTCCACAGGGCACAACGACAATCCACTGGCTCTCCAAGACTATACTCCAACCTATGGTCTTGCACCAGGGGACGACCAAGGCACCAGCCCTATGTATACAGAAAGTAGTCATACCAAGCATCCACAACCTATTGTCTCCCCGACAAGCATCCTACCTGGCCAAAGAAACAGTTCAGAAAAGAAACTGCCTGGGGAAAGCCAAAACCCAAGTCCTTTTAGAGATGATGTGTCCACTCTGAGAAGGAACACACCATGTTCTCTAAGGAATCAGCTGGGCCAAGTGGGAGTTGTGCCCTTTCCTGAAGTCAGCTCTCCTCAATCAAAAAATACACCGTGTCTCAAAAGTGATCTTGGAGGAGATGGGAACAATGTTCTGGAACAAATTTTTGAAGACAACCAACTCAACGAAAGAACAGTTGACCTTACCCCTGAGCAGCTCATTATTGGTACATCTGACGGAGGCCCCAAACCAGAAGGCATTCAAAATGAAGTCCAAGGAAATGAGGGCGAGAGGCAGCAACAAAGACCACCTAGCATACTGAAGTTACCATGCTTTGGCTCCAAGTTAGCAAAGCTTCACTCTTCCAGCACTGGAACTCCATCTAGCAATAGAAGGCAAGGCCCATTTGATAGGGATCTAACTCTGCCTACTGAGAATCCTAACACATTAGTTGGGTTAGCTACTGGGGAGCCATTTAAGAATATAAATGTAGACCAGCTTAATGCAGAGGAACACACTCCATTTGAATCCTTTCAAGGAGGGACCGATCCACAGGATCAGATGCAAGACTGCTTACTACTTCAGGCCTAGGGATGACTTCAACCGGACATTCTTGGGGGAAGGAAAATAACTAATATTCTACACCAATGGTTCCCCAACTTTTTTCCTCAAGACTATCCAACCCTCTTGGCGATCCTTAAGTTTTTCCCATCCCTGCAGTAGGAGTAATGGCCCTGGTGGAGTTAATGAGATTGGGCCTCTGGGGGTGGCTGGACCCAGCGTTGTCACAAATTAGTGAAGATCCAAGGAAAAACACGAAGGCCATGACCCCCCTGCCTTGAAACTTGGAAGCCACTTCTCTGAATTAATTTTTTTTTTTTTTGCTTACCAATTCCCCCTTTTTCTCTCAAAGTTCCCTACTTGCAAAATTGTCTGGTTTTGCATGTCTGAAAGGCAAAGGAGGTATTCTATATATGGACATCTACACATCAGTTTAGTCCTGATGTACTGTATATTTTTTCCTTGTGTTTGTTTTTGTCAGGTTTTTTTCCTAGTTAACTTTCTCTTCTGGTATTTTTTTTTATTCCAATGCCTCTTTCTTTACCTTTATTTCCTTTCTTACCTTCCTCCTTTCTTTCTCCCACCAACATTCTCTATTTAGCTATTTTTCTTTGACATCTTTCTCTCTCTCCTTCTCACATACTAAGCAGGCTACCTTTAACCGTCATTAGTCTTTCCTTCATGTTTACCTCCTCCATTATGTTTTCCTTTCTTTTCACTTTTGTGTTCTATCTCCTAAGGTATCACTTACCAATCAATCCCTTTCTCTGACTCCCTTCTTCCCTTCAATTTCTCTTCTGCCTGCTATATCATTTTCCTATCTTAAGACGGCATGTCATTTTCCCACTTTTTGTATCTACTCTCTAAACTCTATGCTAATTTTTCTTGGCCCAACCAAACCATCATTGTAGGGTATATTTAGGAAATAGTAGACACTGAGACCTACTTTTATTTTTAATTTTCTCATGATCTCTACCAGATAAACAGCTCAGTTAGAAGAACACATCCCAGGGACAGGGAGACGGGCTAGTTACCAGAACTAGCAGCCTAAGGAAAAGGCTTAGAAAGGTAGGGAATGGCCAGGTGTGGTGACACAGACCTGTAATCCCAGTACTTAGGAGGCAGAGATTGAAGGATTGCAAGTTTGAAACCAGCCTCAGCAACTTAGCAAGACCCTGTTTTCAAATAAAAAATAAAATAGGGCTGGGGTATAGTCGGAGGTAGAATGCCCCTGGTTCAATCCCCAGCACCACAAAAAAGAAGAAAAAAAGAAAAGTAGGGAATGAAGAACTAAAGAAATTGTCACTCTGGGATGGAGCATCCAGAAATAAAGAGTAGGACTTGAACGCTCCATCGCCAATTCATAATCTGCAGGATCTCCAGAGGACACTTCAGGAAATATCATCTTATGCAAATAGAACACTAAATGTTTCATTTTCTTTATTAGTTCAGTATAAATGATTCTACCGGTATATGCTACTACTAACATGCTTATTTTTCATGTCATTGTAGAATTATTCACAGCACAGTTTATTGATACCTTGATTAAATAGTGTAAATTATTTTGTAAAGTAGTATTTCTATATTGCCTTGCTTAGAATACATCTGAGTTTTATTATTATTTTTACTATTTTTAAAGGCATTTTGGCCTATTAGCTGGATATGGCTTGCTTAAAAGGATAATATTCTCAAAATTACCTAGAAAATTACCTTCTAACCCTAAGAAGTTTCTTAGAAGAAAATTTCCTGGGACAGAGCTCAGAAATTTGGGGAAATTTGATGTTGGAAGTTTCCTGGGAAAAGGAACTTTGCTCTTGAATCTTCTAAAGTATCTAGCGCAGTGTCTTGACCATAGAAGGTACCCAGTATATATTTATTGACTGATTGATTTTAAAATGGCTTTGAATGTGTGCATGAAAATGCTGCAGTCTGATTATTCTGTAGGTGAAATGTATGAGATGCTGAATAAGGCATCACATTCTCTTGCTTTATATATTCAGCAACATTTGCATCACAGAATTACAGATTCTCTATGCCATCCATTAGTTGCTAATTCCTCCCCACCTCACCAGTTTTATACTTTAATCACACACTGAAAATTCACTAACTTAATCTGTATAAAACTGTCTCTTAAGAATTATCCTCTCAACTAATAATCAATGCTGGTGAAGATGGGGGGAAGTAGGAACTCTGATACATTGTTGATGGGATTGCAAATTAGTGTAATGACTTTGGAAAACAGTGTGGAGAAGAATGGGAATGAACCTACCATATGACCCAGCTATACCAATCCTGGGTATCTACCCCAAAGAATTGAAACCAGACTACCATAGTAGTGCATGCATATCTATGTTTATAGCAGCACAATTGGTAATTGCCAAACTATGGAACCAGCCTAGGTGTCCATCAACAGATGAATGGATTACAAAATTATGGGATATGTACACAATGGAATTTTACTCAACCATAAAGAACAAAATTATGTCATTTGCAGGGAAATTGATGGAACTGGAGAATATTATGCTAAGTGAGATTAATCAGTCACAAAAAGTGAAAGATCTGATATTTTCCCTCATATGTGGAAGCTAGGGAGAAACTGATACACAGGAGGGATACCAGACAAAGGAGGAGAAACCTAGTGGAGTGAGGGAGGGGACCTAACTGAGGGAGATAGGAGGGGGAGGAAGACTTGAAGAGGGAAACACTTCAATGGACATGATGTACATACACAAATTTATCAATGCCAATCACAATGTCATGCACTGGGAGGTAGGGAGGAGGAGGGAATGGGGTGGGAACTGGGGGAGGGCTCAATGAGTGCTGTTTGCATGTATGCCTCTATCACCCTGAACTGCATCAAGATGTATGATTACAAGGCACCAATAAAAAAAAATAATTATCCTCTCAAAATAAAACTACATTATTATGTTTTAGTACTTTTTTCAAATTATTTTAATCTCAATGTGAATACATTATTTGTCAAATAGTCACTTCTATTCACCAAAATGTATGGGTCACATTGTTGTTTTGTCAAATATGTCAACTCATCTATATCTATGAGGTACTGCTGCTTAAATTATCATCTGAGACCTCCATAATGTAAAACGTAAAAAGCACAGCGTGACAAAAAATACTGAATTTGAGAACAGTGACTAAAAAGGGAAAATGTCCTTGTAGAAAATGATGAGCACAGTTATGCTTCTGTAAACATCGATACCAGACCTGAGCTCATCATATTAAAGAAACTGATCACTCTATGTGCCCTGGTAAAGTGATGTATAAAATTTTTTAAGTCGGCTCTAATATTAAGGTGCAGATAGTAGAGATGGGAGGCTCTGGAAATGATCCCCTTTGCCTCTAACATTCCTACCCCACCACTACTGCCCCGCTTATATGGCAAGTTCCTACATCTAGCAGTTGTAAAATAGCTGTTTATAATCTTTAGTTGATAAAGTAAATAAGTAAAAAATAATATTACAAGCTCAGGAGATAATCCAGCAAGACTAATACACACCTGCTCATAAGCTTTCTGTCACAGCATCTATAGTGGACTTCTCTAGAGGCCTTGGTCTGCTTGACTTGGGAAATCTTGCCTCACACTATGTGGAAGGCAAAGTCAGACAATGAAATGTAGGGTCCAGTCAAACCTCTGAAAATTCAGCCTGGCAGCCATTTTCATGAAGATTCTTCCTCGGGCTTTTTGAAACACCTAAAGATGTAGATAACACATTTTACTTTGGTCACTCACATTCATCTTAACTTTATACATCTTTAAAGAGAACTTTGAGGTACTTTCATTACTTATTTAGACAAATCCCTGCCCATTTGTTTCCTCTTCCCTCACTTATCACAGTCTCCTTCAGTCATGACCTTAAGAAACTCCCAAAAAAAAGACTCATCTTGCCCTCCGGAAACCAAACTTCATTTCTAAGAATCAAAAAGGGAACCAGAAATGTTGGACTTAAAATCAACAGGCCCGTCCCCCTTTCACACAACTTGAAGGGTTTCATTGTGACTCAGACCAACTGCTAATTAAAACTCAAAAGAAAACTGCACTTGATAGAAAATAGATTATCACCATTTCGCAAAAGGATACAGCATTCGGTTTTGTCCACCTGTTCTTCCTTGTGTCTTCACTTCACCCTATTCCAGTAATAGCCACTGGACCTTTTTCTCTCACTTTAAATTATAGTCAATTTAAAGCCGGGCGTAGTGGCGCACACTTGTAATCCCAGTACTTGGGAGGCTGAGACTGGAGGACCCGTGTTCGCAGCCAGCCTCAGATACTTAGTGAGGCCCTCCACAACTTAGTGAGACCCTGTTTCCAAATAAAGAATAAAAAATAGGCTGGGGGCATTGCTCAGAGGTAGAATGCCCCTGGGTTCCATCCCTAGTACCGCAAAAAAAAAAAAATTAGTCAATTTAATTTAGAAACATAGTTCAGCTGGTACCAAGCAAAATTCCATTCTAGCTGCAGAGAAGCCTTTAAAGAAGCAAGAAGGAAGCTGAGCTGTGACAGATGAAACTGTGAAACAGATGAAGCTGCTCTCAGTGCCTTGCCCATCACCCCTCCAGTCAAAGTCCTCTGCTCTCATAGTGCCCCATTTCATCTGCCAGAGCACCCAGCGTCCTCCCACTTCTCTGTACTATTGACATGATCCTAGGTGACGATGATTCAAGCAATTGGTAGACCAAACTTGCAGTGGCAAAGTGCTAGGCCGTTTCCCCATAAGTAAGTGGTAAACTACACACTCACCAGGCAAGGGACAGAAAGGTCTTGACCACTAAAAAAAATCTTGAATATGACCCATTTGAGAGGATATGTATAAATGAAGCATGTAAGTAAAAGATTTGGGAGACAACACAGAAAGAAAGAAGCAGGCTGATCTTATTCCTACATTTATGCTATGCTTCCTCCTGTCTCTTTGGCTAACTCATGCAGTTCTAGAAAGTTCTACTCTCATCTATGAAATCCCCATTTAGTACATATCTTCTCCCTAATATCCCTAATATCCCCAGCTTCCCTGAAAGCTCACATCATATCATCTTTTATATTTAATCATACATTTATCCTATATCATGTTTTAATTTTTCCTGTTAGTTTTGCCTATAGAAGAAGTAGGAGAATTCCTACAAGGTAAGATCAGTTATTCTTCTGATGTATCCCTCATAGCAATGATACTGTGCTGGGCAGAGTAAAGGCTAATAAACATCACTTTCTTTTTAAATACATATGTAAATGAATAAAATTTTTAATTTCTCAAAAATTAATATAATTGATTAAACTTTTAAAAGTAATAATCACTATCATTTTTATAATTATAAAACATACATTCTTTGCAGAATATCTGGAATATATTGAAAAGTAAAGAAAAACAAATTTTAAAAACTTTCTGGCCTATTTCCTTCATCTTTTCTCATGTGTAGGTAGGGGGTGTGCCTAAAATAATTCTTTTATGTAATATCCAACATTTTCCTATTCACACTGTAAAAGCTATTTTTGTGTGTGTGTGATACTGGGGGTTGAACCCAGAGGTATTCTACCTCTAAGCTACACCTCCAGCAATCCTGTCTCAGCCTCCCAAGTTACAAGTGTGCACCACCACACCCGGCGTAAAAGCTATTTTCTATAAAATTAAAAATATTTTAAAAGCTGGGCTTTTATTTTATTTTAAAATAAAATAAAAATATATTTTCAAATTTTATTTTGTCTGTAAAATATGCTGAAGTATATCTATATTATCATTCTGTGATGATGGACTTGAAGCTTCATATGAACTTTTACTATCATAAATAATGTCACAAGCCGGGCGTGGTGGTGCACACTTGTAATCCCAGTACTTTGGGAGGCGGAAACCGGAGGATCCAGGTTCGCGGCCAGCCTCAGCTCTCTTTCTCTCTCTCTCTCTCTCTCTGTCTCTCTCTCTCTACCTAGTGAGGCCCTCCGCAACTTTGTGAGACCAGGTTTCAAAATAAAGTATAAAAAAATAGGGCCAGGGTGTAGCCCGGAGGTAGAACGCCCCTGGGTTCAATCCCCGGTACCGAAAATAAATAAATAAATAATGTCACAATAGCTGGGCGTGGTGGCGCATGCTTGTAATCTCAGTACTTGGGAGACTGAGACAGGAGGACCGCAGGTTCATGGCCAGCCTCAGCTACTTAGTGAAGCTCTCCGCAACTTAGTGAGACCCTGTTTCAAAAACAAAGAATTAAAAATAGGGAGGAGAACCAAGATGGTGGGATAGTGAGAGGCAGCGTATTGCTGGCACTCTGAGAGTTGGAGCTAGGCCAGCAGGAAGACTGCATCTTCAAAAGAAAGTAGGGCAGCCCAAACTCAACAAAACAATGAGAACCAAAGTGCAGCGGAATGTGAGGCAGTGGGAAGAGTGGAGGGCCGTAGAGAGCTCAAAGCATTTCACCTGGTAAGCGGAGAGCAGAAACAAAGGCGCCATCTTGACTGAGCCACGCAGCTCCCAGAATCCTCCAGCAAAGAAACAGCTGATTCTGGTGAAACCAGCGATTATAGCCGACCATCGAAAGCAGTCAACATTGGACCATGATGAAGCCCAAGTCAAACCAGATCCACACCTACAATAGCAGCGACTGCAAAGGGTGGGACGCGAACCTCAGCCCCCGCAAAGAAAGTGACCTGGAGAGACATAGATGAGCGGGTGAAACACGCCCCCCCCCGGAGTAGCCTAGCACCAGCACAGAATATCACAGCACTGAGGACATGGACGGATATGGCATGGCCCCCCGGAGCCACCCAACGAGAACACAGGTAAGTGAGATAAAGGGAGGCAGCGTGTCACCAGCACTACGAAAATCAGAAATTGTCTGGCAGGAAGACTGCTTCTTAACCAGAAAAGTGGGTGTATTGGACAGGGTTCTCTAGATTAACAGAATACACAGAATGAGTATATTTAAAAAAAAGGATTTATCAGATGGCTTACAGTTTGCAGCAATGTAGTCCCAGGTTCTGACTGCACGTGGAGAGTCAGAGGAACCAGTAGCTGGTCGAACGGTCTAAGAGCTGGAGTCTCAGGATTGGAGCAACCACTAATTCAGTCCC
>PVJS01054781.1:0-12853 GCA_004027185.1 Glis glis | reverse complement strand
CTTGGAGGTAGAAAGCCCCTGGGTTCAGTCCCAGTGACACACACACACACACACACACACACACACACACACACACAAGAAAATATCAAGCAGTATAAATGTAAAAAAAAAAAAACTGGAGCCAGGCATGGTGGCACACGCTATAATCCCAGTAGCTGGAAGGCTGAGACAGGAGGATCACAGGTTTGAGGTCAGCCTCAGCAGCTGCGAGACCCTGTTTCAAAATAATAAAAAAATTTTAAGCCAGACGTGGTATGTACCCCTGTAATCCCAGTACTTGGGAGGCTGAAACAGGAGGATCACAGTTTCAAGGACAGTATCAGCAATGTAGCAAGACTCTCAGCAACCTACCGAGACCCTGTTACTAAACAAAAAAAATTAAAAAGGCTGGGGTTATAGCTCAGAAGTAGAGTGCCCCTGGATTCAATTCCCACTACCACAAAAAAAAAAAGAAAAGAAAGAAGTCAGAGGGAAAGAACACTTTAACGATATATGAGTTTAATTATATAAGAGTTGCATCTGACTTCTCAGAAGCCATGCAAACAAGATGAGAGTCAGTGAAATATTTAAATTGGTAGAAAAAATAAAACCACTGACTTAGTATCCTGTGAAATTATTCATCAAAAGGGAAGGAGAGCCGGGCATGGTGGCGCACGCTTGTAATCCCAGTACTTTGGGAGGTGGAGACCAGAGGATCCAGGTTTGCGGCCAGTCTCAGCTCTCTCTCTCTCTGTCTCTCCCTGTCTCTCTCTCTCTCTCTCTCTCTCTCTCTCTCTCCCTACTTAGTAAGGCCCTCCGCAACTTCGTGAGACCCGGTTTCAAAATAAAGTATAAAAAATAGGGCCGGGGGTGTGGCGCAGAGGTAGAACACCCCTGGGTTGAATCCCCGGTCTGCAAAAAAAAAAAGGGAAGGAGAAAAACAGACTTTCTCAGACAAACACAAATTGAAAGAATCTGCTGCCAGTTAGACCTGCCTTGCAAGAGATGTTGAAAGAAGGTATGTAGAGAGATGGGAAATGAGATAGGTCAACATTTCTCATCAGAAGCCATAGTAGCCAGAAGGAAGTAGAACAACATTTTCAAGGCCTTAAGGAAAAGAAGTGCTATCTCACAATTCTATGACCAGAAAACAATATCCTTTGGGTTAAAAGGGAAATCATTTTCAGATGGAAGAAAACTTAGAATTTGTCACCTGCACACCTATCCTAGAAGAATGGGTAAAGGAAGTTTCTAAACAGAAAAGAATCAGTGAAAGAAGGAATCTTGGACTCGGAAGAAGAGGAAAGAACACTGTAAGCAAAATACATCTGAGTAAAACAATAAAGTAGAACGGCTGAACCAAATATTTTTAACAGTGGAGGATGTGGTTCAAGGGGTATATGGAGTCAATATTTAATACAATTATATTACAAATGGGGGAAGAGTAAAGAGAAGTAAGTAGACTACATAAGATATGTATGTATGTACATAGTAACTAGGGCAACCATGCAAATATACAAAGAGGTACACTTAAAAACACTATAAAAAGATATATTATGCATTTGTTAATCAAAGGAAAGCAGAAAGCTGGGTGCGGTGGTGCATGCCGGTAATACCAATACTTGGGAGGCCAAGACAGGAGGATCACAGGATAGCCTGAGCAACTTAACCAAGATTCTGTTTCAAAATAAAAAACAAAAAGGCTAGAGGCATAGCTAGGAGGTAGAATGCCCCTGGGTTCAGTTCCCAGTACCAAAAACAAACAAACAAAGAAAACCAGAGGAAAAGCTGGATATGGTAGCACATAACTGTAATCCCAGTACTTTGGAGGCCGAGACCAGAGGATTCCAGCTTTGAGGCCAGCCCCAGCAACTTAGCGAAGCCCTCAGCAATTTAGCAAGACCCTGTTTCAAAATTAAAAATAAAATAAAATAGGGCTGGGGTGTGGCTCAGAGTTACAATGCCCCTAGGTTCAATCCCCAGTACCACAACAGCAACAAACCAAACAAAAACAAAACAAAACTATGTATTGTTTTGTGGTTTGCTTTTTTTTCACCCCAATAATGTGTGTTAGTCACTTTCCCTTGTCAGGATTTACAAATCTCCCATCGTTATCTTTTACTATTACATGGAATTTATGGTATGGACATAATATTTTCACATAGTCATTCTGGTGATAGATGTTTAGGTTATTTTTTTTTAACAAGCAATGGGTCGTGCAGGGCAACTCAAAGTCTGTGGTCCAATACCCACACAAACTATTTATTAGCAGTCTGTGATGAGATAAGAATAGGAACTGAGGATGTAAGGATGTAGCTAAGTGGTAGGGCACTTGCCTAGCTTCTTTGAGGACCTGGGTTCAATCTTCAGCACTGCAAAAAAATAATAATAATAAGCATTAAGAAACTTTTATAGATCTTGGCTGAGCCACGCCAGCACCGCGGCCCCTGGAATCCTCCAGCAAAGATGCAGCTGATTCTTGTGAAACCAGTGATTATAGTCCACCATTGAAAGCAGTTGACATCAGAATATGATGAAATCCAAGTTGAACCAGGTCCACAGAACACGGGAGAGAAAGATAAAGGGAGGAAGCATGCCACCAGCACTCCGAAACTAGGAACCTGGTTGGCGGGAAGACTGCCTCTTAACAAGAAAAGTAGGGCGGAGAGGAGGGCTGTGGGGCTGGGGCGGTACCTGTGTCCCGGCTCGAGGATGAGGAGGAAGGCACTGCTGTGGCTATGGCCGCAGAGCTCCGGGCACTGGCCGCCGCTGAGCCCAGCATGGAGACAGCTCACCGCTCCTCAGCACCCTCTCCTGCCCACACTCTGGCGCCCAGAGGTCTTTCAACCATTTTTTTAAAAATATATTTGGGCAGGACCCACGTGACCACCAGGCCCGCAGCCTGAGAGCTGTGCGAAGATGCAACGGGGCCCAGCAATAGCCCCAGGTCGGGATACCCTCGGCTCCAGCGGATGGCGATTGCGGCCAGCCGTGCTCCTGCGGGAAGAGCTGCCCTGGCTCCAGGAAGCAGATGAAGGAGATGTTGGCCAAAGACATGGAGCAGTCGCAGGGCAGCAAGGCTGCCGAGGTCCTCTCAGCCACGGAGCTCAGGGTCCAGTTGGTACAGACGGAGCAGGAACTGGCCAGAGCCAAAGAGGCCTTACAGGGGAGAACTAAGATGGTGGGAAAGTGAGTCGCAGAGAGTCAGAGCTCGGCCAGTGGGAAAACTGCTTCTTGACAAGAAAAGCAGGGCCAGGCGTGGTGGCGTATGCTTGTAATCCCAGTCCTTGGGAGGCTGAGACCGGAGGATCTGGGTTTGCGGCCAGCCTCAGCTACTTAGTGAGGCCCTCTGCAACTTAGTGAGACCCTGTTTCAAAACAAAGAATAAAAAATAGGGCTGGGGGTGTAGCTCAGAGGTAGAATGCCCCTGGGTTCAATCCCCAGTACCTCAAAAAAAAAAAAAAAAAGAAAGAAAAGGAGGACAGCCAAACTCAACAAAATGAGAGTCAAAGTACAGTGATTGTGAGTCAGTGGAAGGAGCGGAGGGCGGCGGGGAGCTCAAAGCATTTCTCCTGGTTAGTGGAGAGCAGAGACAAAGGCGCCATGTTGGCTGAGCCATGCAAACACTGTGGCTCCCAGAATCCTCCAGCAAAGAAATAGCTGATTCTTATGAAACCAACGATTATAGTCCACCATTAAAAGCAATCAACATCGGACCATAATGAAGCCCAAGTTGAACCAAATCGACACCTACAACGGCGACGACTGCAAAGGGTGGGATGCAAACAGCCCCCACGAAGTGATGCAGAGACACATAGATGAGGCAGTCAGGCATAGGAGCACCCCAACACTGAGAAAAAGAGTGGGTGAAACATGGCCCCCTTGGAGTAGCCTAGCACTGGCGCAAAACACCACAGCACTGAGGACCTGGATGAATACAGCATGGCCCCCTGGAGCAGCTCAGCAAAGAGAATGTGGGGCCATGCCTACACTGCAACTCCTGGAGACCAACAGCAAAGAGACAGCAGATTCTTGTGAAACCAGCGACTATAGACCACCATTGAAACTGATCAACTCTGGAACATGACGAAGCCCAAGTCAATCCAGACCCGCACCTACAACGACAATGGTTTCAAAGGGTGGGCCGTGAGCCTCTGCTCCTGCAACAAGTGTGATGAGGAGAGACAAAGAAGAGGTGGCCATACACAGGAGCAGCCCAACTCTGAGAACACAAGCCAGCGAGCCACGGTCCCCCATGAGCAGCCCAACACCGTCCTGGAACACCCCAGAACTGAGGACATAGGTAGATGAGACATGGCCCCCTCTCCAGCAGCCCAGCACTGAGAATAAAGGCAGGTCAGCCCCCAGCCCCGCCCTTAGAGATCCCCCCACACACTGGGGACACGGGGTGGGCAAAATTTTGGCCCAACCCCCGGAGACCCCTGGCGCTGGGGACGAGGGACAGGTGAACCCTCAGCCCTGCCCCCGTAGAACCCCTCCCCCCAGTGCTGGTAATGCGGGGTGGGCGAGCCCTTGGTCCTGCCCCTGGAGACCCCCTGGTGCTGGGGATATGGGGCGGGCGAGCCCTCGGCCCCACCCCCAGCAAACCCCTCCCCCTCGGTGCTGGGAACACAGGGCTGGCGAGCCCTTGGCCCCGCCCCCGGAGACCCTCCCCCCGGTGCTGGGGACACGGGGTGGGTGAGCCCTCGGCCCTGCCCCAGGAGAACCCCAGCGTTGGGGACACAGAGTGGGTGAGCCGTCGGCCCCGCCCCAGAGAACCCCTCCCCCTGGTGCTGTGAATACGGGACGGGTGAGCCCTCAGCCCCGCCCCTGGAGAACTTCTCCCCTTGCGCTGAGGACCCCCTGGCAGAGGGGAAGTGGGGCGGGTGGGCCCATGGCCCTGACCCCGGAGAACCACTCACCCTGGCACTGGGGACGTGGGGTGGGAGAGCCCTGGGTCCTGTCCCTGAGACCACCCCGGCACTGGGGACGCTGGGCAGGTGAGCCCTTGGCTTAGTCCCTGGAGACCCCCAGTGTTGGGGACGCAGGGCGGGTGAGCCCTCGGCCCCGCCCCCAGAGAACCCCTCCCCCTGGCACTGGGGACGCGGGGCGGGCCAGCCCCTAGCCCCGTCCTGGAGTACCCCAGTGCTGAGGTCAGGGGAGGATGAGCCACGACCCTGCACAGGAGGGACTCCAGACAAAGAGAGAAAACCTCAGAACAGAGAAGAAGGTGAACTAACTGGGGGAGATGGGAGGGAAGGAGAGGGAAACAAACTGGAGCACAGGATGGACTTACACAAAGATATCAAAGTCAACTACTATGCTGAAAATGGTAAGAAGGGAGGGGGGAGACAGGGGGTGGGAATTGGGGAGGGCTAATTGACCGATGAGTGCATATATACATCAACCACCCTGAAATCCTTCAAGATGTGTGATTGCAATGCACTACTAAAATTAAAAAAAAATAATGAACTCCAAGAGTGGAGAGATAGTGCTATTACCATACTTACAGCAAGCAATGCTTCCAGCAAACCATAAATGGTTATTATTAATAGGGGTACAAATGCAAATTAAGTGTTAAGTAATATTTTTGAAATTAGAGATACATTATAAAGTATAATAAATAAAATTTAATATGCAGGCAGAGTTAGATGTATACTGATTTCATATTTCATATGAAGAAAAGTCAATACATAAAATAGTTCTTCGTTTTTTTCAAATTGAAACCTAAGTAAGTTTGAAAATATTTTTAAACTATACTCTAAAATCTTAGTTAATCATTGGTAGAATTTTTAAAACAACATACTAAATACCTTTCAAAATGTCAAATTAGAAAGCAACAGAAAGACTGTGTGCATCATAAATGACCCTTTTTTTTCTAAAGAGGAAACATGAAAGAAAGATAAAAGGCAAGGCATCACACAAGTCAGAAAAACAAAAAGAATAATTTAGAAACTTCCCAATGAAAAGGTATCGGATCCTTTAGAGTTAAAAAAACACATTTATGTGCTGTTTATTTATAAAAGAGACAAAATAAATGCAATAAAAACCCAAGTCCACCCAAAAAGGAAAGCAGTTAGGTCTATTAACAGTACCCATAATGGAGTTCAAAGAAAAATAATATACTGTGCATTAGTCAGAGTTATTTAGAGAAACACAATCAATAAGGTGTGTGTGTGTGTGTGTGTGTGTGTGTGTGTGTGTGTGTGTACCCACACATATATACACACTTACATACATATAGAGATTTATTGCAAGTGATGTGTTCACAAGACTATGGAGTCTGAGAATTCCCATGATCTGCCCTCTACAAAGTGGAGGTCCAGGAAAGCTGATGGTATAATTCCATTTGAAATCTGAAGGTCAGATAGAGAAAAATCCTCCTTTTTCTTGTCATATTTAGGCCTTCAGTGATTTAGATGATACCTACCACATTGATGAGGAAAATCTACTTTGCTAAGTCTACTGATTGAAGTGCTAATTTCTTCCAGAAACACCCTCACAGACATACCTAGAAATAATATTTTACCAGCTATCTGGGTATTCTTTAGTCCAATTAAATTAACACATAAAATTAACAATCACAGGTCTACCCTTTGCCAATTTAGCACCCATGTGCATCTCCTTAAATAAAATTTAACTTCCAGATAAAGGCAACAACAGGGTCATAATTCCACCCAATGTGATAAAACTGTCCTCATACAATTGAAAATGCAATGGTCCCTTCCCCAGAGAATGAAGCTAAGTACTTGAGTGATGCTTATTCTTCTCACCCTGAATTACTTAAATGCTCTGATGTAAAATTAACAGTACCTAAATACTGGCATAAAGTCAATCTGTAGATTGCTTTTGGTAAATGGCCATTTTAACAATATTAATTCTATCTGTTGATGAACATGGGAGGTCTTTCCATCTTCTAGTGTCTTCTTCAATTTCTGTGTTCTATAATTTTTATTGTAGAGGTCTTTCATCCCCTTGGTTAGATTCATCCCTAGGTATTTTTCAAGCTATCACAAATAGAATTGTTTTCCTGATTTCTCTTTTAGCATATCCACTATTGGTGTATAGGAAAGATATTTATTTTTTGTATGTTTATTTTGCATACTGCTAGTTTGCTGAAATTGGTTTTTTTTTTTTTTTTTTTTTGCGGTACCGGGGATTGAACTCAGGGGCATTCTACCTCCGCGCTACGCCCCCGGCCCTATTTTTTTATACTTTATTTTGAAACCGGGTCTCACAAAGTTGTGGAGGGCCTCACTAAGTAGAGAGAGAGAGAGAGAGAGAGAGAGAGAGAGAGAGAGAGAGAGCGCTGAGGCTGGCCGCGAACCCGGATCCTCCGGTCTCCGCCTCCCAAAGTACTGGGATTACAAGCGTGCGCCACCACACCCAGCTCTGAAATTTTTTTTTTAAGCTCTAAAAGTCTTCTAGTGGAGCCTTTTGGATCTTCTAAGTACAGGATTACATCATCTGCAAACATTGATAACATGCCTTCAACCTTTCTGATTTATATCTCTTTTATTTCCTTCTCTTGCCTAATTGTTCTGCCTAAAATTTCAAGTAATATATTGAATAGGAGTGGTGAAAGTGGACATCCTTGTTCCTGATTTTAGAGGAAAGGCTTTCAACTTTTCCTCATTCAGTATGATGTTGGCTTTGGACTTCTTGTAAATAGCCTTTATGATGTTGAGATAAGTTCGTCTATTCCTAGTTTCTTCTTCTATTCCTAGTTTCTTCACTGTCTTTATCATGAATTTTGTTGAAGGCTTCTTCTGCATCTATGTAGGTGATGATATGATTTTTGTCCTAAATTCTATATACGTGGTAAATTATATTTATTGATTTCTGTATGTTGAGTCATTCTCGCATCCCTGGAATGAAACAGATTTTTTCATGATGTATAATCTTATTAATGTGTGTTTTAATAAAAATTGCTAAAATTTAAAAAAAAGAAACTTTTATAGTAGTTTGGCAATGTTATGTTGAGTCTCAATAAAAATCAGAGGCTTGAATTTTCAAAGACTCTGATTTTTTAAAAAAATCTTCCTTTCTCTAGCGATTCATTTTTACTGTAAAAGCAAAAAGGTATGAGTTTACAACCAATTGAAGATAAGAACTGGAGGAGAAGCAGCACTTTTGTGAACAGCCTTAAGCATACCTGCATAACTGCTCCTTTCTGTGTCAAGCATCTCTCTACCGTAGATCTAAAGAAGTGATTCTAAGCTGATCATGGTGGTGCATGCCTATAATCCCAGTACTTGGGAATCTGAGACAGGAGGATCACAGGTTTGAAGCCAGCCTCAGCAACTTGGTGAGGTTCTCAGAAACCTAGCGAGACCCTGTTTTCAAATAAGAAATAAAGGGGGGCCACAGGCGGCCCCCGCTACAGCTCGGGAACAGGGCCCCCGGAGCCACCCTCACTACCCAAGCGCCGCCCTCTACCACAGGTACAGCTGTTGCCACTGCTGCTGGCTCTAGCTGTGGGCTTGATGTTTTACATCATATGGAGCGGCTGGCACCGCAGAATTGAGGAGCTGTTGCGGGGTCAGGAGCTACAGGCCCGGCTGATTGAAAGCCTCCCAGAAGACAAGCTACGAAGGGTGGTGGGGCAACTGGACCCGCAGCGTCTCTGGGTACTTACCTGTGCCCCCTGCTGATTGTGTGAACTCCCAGTAGCCCAGGCAATCTCCAAGTCAGAAAGTCCCTGTCCACCCTCCTACCTCTCTCTTGACATTAGTTCCTGGAGGCCACATTGCTGACCCTGACAGCAGGCTGGCATGTAGAGCTGGATCCCTTCACAGCCCCAATACCACTGAGGCCATTGGACTTTGGCAACATAGTGGCCACGCTGGACCCAGGGGCTGCCCGTCACCTCACCTTCACCTGCCATATGACTTGAAGTTCCTCCCTCTCAGGTTGGCCCCCTTTGTGGGGGCCACAGATTCGGCTGTGCCCTGTGCCCTGCTACTGGAGCTGGCCCAGGCCCTTGATCTGTTGTTGAGCGGGGCCAAAGAGCAGAGAAGCGTTTGCACCATCTGAACCTGCTGCAGTCTCATCCCCAGGAGGTGATGTACTTTCAACCCAGGGAGCCTCCTGGCTCTGTGGAAGATGACCACCTCCCCTTCCTCCACAGAGGGTTGGAATAGGGGAGAACCAAGATGGCAGGATAGCAAAAGGCAGCATGTTGCTGGCGCTCCGACAGTCGGAGCTCGGCCGGTGGGAAGACTGCTTTGTGACAAGAAAAGAAGGACAGCCAAAACTCAACAAAACAATAAGAGCCAAAGTGCAGCAGAATGAGAGGCAGTGGAAAGAGCAGAGGTCGGTAAGGAGCTCAAAGCATTTCATCTGGTAAGCAGAGAGCCGAGATGAAGGCACCATCTTGGCTGAGCCACGCCAGCACCGCGGCTCCCGGAATCCTCCAGCAAAAAATACAGGTGATTCTTGTGAAACCAGCGATAATAGTCCACCATTGAAAGCAGTCAACATTGGACCATGATGATGCCCAAGTCGAACCAGATCCACACCTACAACGGCAACTACTGCAAAGGGTAGGATGCGAACATCAGCCCCCGCAAAGAAAGCGATGCGGAGAGACATCGATGAGGCGGCCAGGCACAGGAGCAGCCCAACACCAAGAAAATGAGCGGGTAAAACACCTCCCCCCTGGAGTAGCCTAGCACCGGCACAGAATACCCCAGCACTGAGGACATGGATGGATATGGCACCCTGGTACCGCCCAACAACGAGAACACGGGTGAGATAAAGGGAGGCAGCGTATCGACAGCACTATGAAGACTGCTTCTTAACAAGAAAACTAGGGCAGCCAAAACTCAACAAATCAAACAGAGCCAAAGAGCAGCGGAGTGCAAGGCAGCAGACAGAGTGGGGCGGAGGAGGATAAACAGAACTCCACACATTTCACCTGGTAAGTGGAGAGTGGAGGCGAAGGTGCCATCTATGCAGGGCCACGCCTACACCACGACTCCCAGAGACCAACAGCAAAGAGACAGCAGATCCTTGTGAAAACAGCAACTATAGACCACCATTGAAACCAACCAACTCCAGAACATGATGAAGCCCAAGTCAATCCAGACCCGCACCTACAACAATGATGGTTTCAAGGAGTGGGCTGTGAGCCTCTGCTTCCGCAACGAGTGCGATGAGGAGAGACAAAGAAGAGGTGGCCATACACAGGAGCAGCCCAACTCTGAGAAATGAGCCAGTGAGCCATAGTCCCCCATGAGCAGCCCAACACCGTCCTGGAACACCCAGAACTGAGGACATAGGTAGATGAGACATGGCCCCCCCCACCAGTGGCCCAGCACTGAGAACACGGGCGGGTCAGCCCCCAGCCCCAAGACATCCCCCCACACTGGGGACGCCAGGCAGGCAAGCCCTTGGCCCTGCCCACAGAGAACCCCTCCCCTGGCACTGGGGATGCGGGATGGGCAAACCCTCGGCCCCGTCCCCAGAGACCCCCCAGCACTGGGGACGTGGTGTGGGAGAGCCCTTGGCCTCACCTCCAGCGAACCCCTTCCCCAGCACAGGGGAAGCGGGGTGGGCAAGCCCTCAGCCCCGCCCCCAGAGACCCCCCTGCGCTGGGGACAGGGGGCGGGCAAGCCCTCGGCCCTGCCCCAGAGAACCCCTCCCCCTGGCTCTGTGAACACAGGGCAGATTAGCCCTTGGCCCCACCCCCAGAGAAACCCTCCCACCAGCACTGGGGATGCAGGGTAGGCGAGCCCTCAGCCCCACCCCCAGAGAACCCCTCCCCCTGGTGCTGGGGACACAGCCCTTGGCCCCGCCCCTGAGAAACCCTCCCACCGGCACTGGGGATGTGGGGTGGCAGAGTGCTTGACCCTGCCCCCAGAGATGCCACCAGTGCTAGGGACGTGGGGTGGGAGAGCCCTTGGCCCCACCCCCAGAGAAACCCTCCCCCTGGCACTGGGGACGCGGGGCAGGTGAGCCCTTGGCCCCGCCCCCAAAAACCCCTCCCCCTGCACTGGGGACACGGAGCAAGAGAGCCCTCGGCCCCACCCCTGGAGACCCCCCAGCTGGGAACACGGGGCGGGCGAGCCCTTGGTCCAGCTCCCGGTCCAGCCCCCAGAGAACCCCTCCCCCCAGCACTGGGGACGAGGGGTGGGCGAGTCCTCGGCCCCACCCCCAGACAACCCCTCCATCTAGTGCTGGAGACACGGGGAGAGCGAGCCCTTGGCTCCGTCCCCGGAGGACCCCCCCCCAGCACTTGGGACGCAGGGCAGGCGAGCCCTAGGTAGGCCCAGTCCCTGGAGACTCATGGTGCTGGGGATGCAGGGCAGGTGAGCCATTGGCCCCGCTCCTTGGGATCCATGGACGCTGGGAACGCGGGCAGGAGAGCCCTTGGCCCCGCCCCCAGAGAACCCCTCCCTCCGGCGCTGGGGACATGGGATGGGCAAGTCCTTGGCCTGCCCCCGGAGACCCTCCCAGCGCTGGGGATGAGGGGCAGGTGAGACTTTGGCCCTGCCCCCAGAAAAACCCTCCCCCAGGCACTGTGAACACGGGGTGGGCGAGCCCTTGGCCTCACCCCCAGAGACCCCTGATGCTGGGGACACGGGGCGGGAGAGCCCTCCGCCCCACCACCAGAGACCCCCAGTGCTGGGGGCACGGGGCGGACGAGCCCCCGGCCCCGCCCCGGAGTACCCCAGTACTGAGGTCACAGGAGGATGAGCCACAACCCCACACAGGAGGGACTCCAGACAAAAAGAAAAAACCTCAGATGAGCGAAGAAGGCGAACTAACTGGGGAAGATGGGAGGGAAGGAGAGGTAAACAAACTGGTACATGGGATGGACTTACACAAAGATATCAAAGTCAACTACTATGCTGAAAATGGGAAGGAGGGAGGGGCAAAGTAAGGGGGGTGGAAGTTGGGGGAGGGCTAATCGACCGATGAGTGCATGTATACGTCAATCAACCTGAAATCCTTCAAGATGTATGATTGCAATGCACTAATAAAATAAAAAAAATTTTAAAAAACAAAAAAGAAATAAAATTGGGCTGGGGGTGTAACTTGGAAGTAGAATGCCTCTGGGTTCAATTACCAGTACCACATACCCAAGAAAAGGTCAAAGGTAGAATGCCCCTGAGTATAATCTGCAGTACCATAAAAATTAAAAAATTAAAAAAAGAAGTGATTCTAGGTTGGGTGTGTGCAAATCCGTGTTAGACCACTTGCCTAGCACGTGCAAGACCCTGGGTTCAATCCTCAGCACTACACCAAAATAAAAAGTGATCTGGGGTATAGAATATGGATGTCTTTTATTGTAATGGATAATCTCCACTTGCTCCCCAAAGGCCTAGACCCCTGCCATCACAAGTATCTTATAATTCTCATGTTTCTGAATCTCAGTGAGATGGTGCTTCTATTTATGTGCTTATTATCTCAACTATATGCTGTTTACAAGAAACTCACCTTCTAGCCAAAGATACTCATACGCTAAAGGTAAAAGGATGGAAAAAGATATACCATGCAAACGGAGATGGAAAACAAGCAGAGGTAGCAATGCTTATACCTGACAAAACAGACTATAAGCTAAAACACATCAGAAGAGACAAAGTGGGTCACTTCTTACTAATAAAAGAAACAATCCAACAAGAAGATATAATAATAGTAAACATTTATGCCCCAAATGTGGGCACACCCACATTCATAAAACAAAGTCTTCGGGACATCAGGTCCCAAATAGACCCAAACACAATAATATTGGGAGACTTCAACACACCACTCACTCCACTTGATCAATCCTCCAGACAAAAGATGAATAAAGAAAACCATAGATCACTAGATCTAATAGACATATACAGATTATTTCAACCAGCAACACCTGAATACACATTTTTCT
>PVJS01054780.1:0-12854 GCA_004027185.1 Glis glis | reverse complement strand
TGTAGCACTGAGAATGATGTTGGTATAATCTCATATATACACATTGTTTATGACAGTAATTCCATGGATTCACTACTTTCTTCCCCTTCCCCTTCCCTTGTACCCCTTCCCTTGCACCACTGAGGGTTCTCCATTGTCATTGGAGTCCCTTTTGTGTCCCCACTACTCCCTAAGTTGCGCATATTAACGAAAACATATGACCCTTCATTTTGTGTGATTGGCTAATCTCACTTAACATAATGTTCTCCAGATCTTTCCATTTTCTTGCAAATGCTGTTATTTTGTTCTTCTTTATTGCTGAGTAGAATTCCGTTGTGTGTATTTCCCATAATTTTGTAATCCATTCATCTGTTGATGGACATCTAGGTTGGTTCCATCTACTCATATTTTAACAGTTATATTAAAGCCCATATTTCTCTGCTATTTTATTAAAATTAATAGTATTTGGACCATTCAGCACAACAAGATCTTAAGACTATTTTACTCTCCCACTCTGCCATCTTCAAATCCTAGATTTTTCCAAACTATTTTAGAAATGTAAATCCATGCTATTTTTGTTTTTCCTGATGGTATGCCTCTTTTCTTCTTAATATAGTTATATAATGATGGCATTACAATTCACAATCACTTTATCATGCATATAGCATTACCTACATATTTTATTAGACTCTTGCTCACTGCTATGCCAGTCTTTATCTTCCATTAGCTTTAGATCTCGGTTTAAATTTTAGATCTCTATCTAGTATTAATGATGCTGGAATGTGTCCGTAAGTACTTTTGAATGGAAACACAGGTGGAATCATTTGGGTTCCTACACAGCCCCAAATTTTCCTTTTTTGTCATCGCATGAAGGATGATTTCTCAGCAAGTAGGATTTCTACAGGGCTTTCACCCTCATGTGTTTATAAGCATTATTCTACTAACTTCTAGTGCAGAAAATAAAAGTTAATTTATCCCTTTTCCATTACATGTGAACTTTTCTGTCTGAAAATGTATGTATTTTTTGTCTATCCACAGAGGCCAGAAATCTCACAAAGATATATCTAGGTGTGTCTCTTTTTCATCACTTCTGCCTGGCATTTGTAGCCCTTTTGATCTTTTTTAAAATCAGGGAGCTGAAGATCATCGCTTTGATTATCGATTTCACCTCCATCTGGCCCTTTTCCTCCCTCTGGAATGCTGGCTATTTACATATTGTTTCTCTTAGGACTGTGCTCCATGCCTTGTCTCTTCCCAGCCATGACTCACGTTTCTTAGTGCTTCTCCTTTGTGTTGACAGATAGTTCCTCTGTTTAATCTTCTGATCACAGGCTCAGTTTTTAACAGTGTTGATTCCACTTTACACTTTTAATGGCAGAGCCTCCCCCGTTGGAGCCACCTGCTTCCATCTTTCAGCTTGGCCCCTTCCTGAGTTTTCTTTTTCTTTTTGGAACATGAGACTCCTCTGCGGGTGCTTCCACCCCCGCTCTTCTGCAGTGGTGATGGTCAGGTGCTAAAAGTTATAAGACGCCGGGCGTGGTGGCGCACACTTGTAATCCCCCAGTACTTTGGGAGGCGGAGACCGGAGGATCCGGGTTCACGGCCAGCCTCAGCTCTCTCGTTCTCTCTCGCTCCCTGTCTCTCTGTCTCTCTCTCTCTGTCTCTCTCTCTCTCTCTCCCTCTCTAGTGAGGCCCTCCGCAACTTCGTGAGACACGGTTTCAAAATAAAGTATAAAAAATAGGGCCGGGGGCGTAGTGCGGAGGTAGAACGCCCCTGCGTTCAATCCCCGGTACCGCAAAAAAATAAATAAATAAATAAATAAAATAAAATAAAAGTTCTAAGACTGTCTCCAACAGAAGACAGAACTGTCCTCTCTCAATTATATGGAAAAGGAATAATTCCACCCTACTTTGTCAATGCCCCTCAGACCACTGGTGTCTACTGGAAAAGTATTTCTTCTAGAGATGTGCACAGCAAGAAGACAGGTCAGTTCTCGCACCTGCAAAGCTGAGATGCTCCACCTGAGTTAGCTGTGAGTCATGGGTTCTCTGTCTGGACTTCAGCAAACAGATGGAGCCACACTGACGTGAGCGGGTCCCCAGGCATCTCAGCATTAGCAGCAGCAGCACTCCAAGCTTGCATCTTCTCATCAGTGAACCCGAGGCCTCATATGTAACCTGTAGCATTTCACCCAGATTTTCACTTCTAGACTAAAAGCTCAGAGTCCCAGTAGAAAGATTAGGAGGCTGTATGCGCTTGCCATTTCACATATGAATATTAATATTGATTGTGCCTGGGAGGATTTATTTCCCACTAAAAGTTATTCTTTTATACAAGGTTCAAACAATTAAGAAATTTATAATGTATAATGGAAAATTGCTTCAATCCCACATTCACATTCCTTTCCGCCCCACCCCAGCCTCAAATCCCCATTAGCAATGTGGTATGATTTTTTCCCTCATGTTCTCTTTCTAGGCACATACTTGTATGAAAAGTACACATTTTGTAGTCAAAATACTAAATATGTAAATATAGTGAATTATCTTAATTTTTATAATCAACTCATACCTGGCTCTGAAGCTGCAGCCTACCTAACATAAACGTTTTTATTCTGATCAATTTCAGGATCTCACCAATGCTATGCAATAGATTTTCTGATGGATTTAGGTTTATGATTCAGTCACATATTAGCTTAATTCCCATCCCCAGGTTTTTTAGACTCAGGCCATTGTTAAGCAACAGGACTTTGTAGATATGTCCCTCCCAGGTGTCCCCACACTTCCTAGAGCTCCTTCAGCTGAATGCCTTCTGGGGTTCCCTGCAGGGGGCTTCCTGGAGACTTCTCCCACGTGGGCTGTCTGCTCCTCACTGCTCCTGTGGGATCTCCCCTCACTCTCTGCTTGGGCAAATTCTCAGCAGGATTCCTGGCTCTGACCTTCCACTACCCCCACACTCTGCCCAGGGACAATTTCATTCTCTCCTCCTTCAGGGAGTCACAAAGGATGCTCTCCTATCTCCTCCTCCTTCTCCTCCTTCTCCTCCTCCTCCTCCTCCTCCTCCTCCTCCTCCTCCTCCTCTTCTTCTTTTTCTTGGTACTGTAAATTGAACCCAGGGGCATTCTAACTCTGAGATACACCCCCACCCCAGCCCTATTTTATTTTTAATTTTGAAACAGGGCCTCACTGCGTTGCTGAGGTTGGCTGCAAACCTGTGATCCTTCCGTCTCAGCCTCCCAAGTACTGGGATTTTATGTGTGCACTCCCATACCCAGATCCTATCCCCCCTTCTATTTCTACATACCATGCAGCATTTCTTCTGCTCTTAAATGCCTTCTGGTCCTTCAGTACTTTAACTAGCTTCTCATTTGAAGAATTATGCAGATGTCCTTACTCTTAGATCTTCTCAAAGACAAGGGGAAATCTGGTTTTCTTCCCTCCTCACTTCCAGTGTGTGTGTGTGTGTGTGTGTGTGTGTGTGTGTGTAGCTGTGCGCACACATGTGCAGTAAGAGGAGTAGGAAGCAGGAGAAATAAACCTACTTAAATACCCCCATTTTATCCCAGTCCTCCCTTCCTTTCCTGTCAAACTCCAGCCACCCTCTTTTCAAGCTTTACAAATGTGTCTTTCCTTTCACACGAGCAAAGAAGAACAAAACCAGTAGTTGTCATAACAAATTATTGGCATCAAAGTATTACCTACCACAAATTAAAACCTTACATAGCAGTAAAGCATATCAACAGTTTATTGTTGCACTACCAGATGTGCCCAGCCTTCCCTTCACTGATACTGAAAAAAGTGTTCATCATTTACCTAAGATTCAGATTTACCTATATCTTATCTGGAATCTATGCAACTATTCTCTCTCTCTCTCTCTCTCTCTCTCTCTCTCTCCCTCTCTCTCTCTCTCCCTCCCTCCCTCCCTCTCTTTTCTTCTCCTCCCCCTCCTCCTCCTCCTTCTTCTTTCTTTTTGCAGCTATCCCTTTTGAAAGGGCTGAGTGGCCTCTTGACCAATCTGCCTCCTCAGTAATCAGTATAGAATCCTGCGGGATAAACATCATCAAATGCCAGGCTTTCTTCTGTGTGCTTCTATCCTCTGCAAGATTCTGGTTTGGTAATTCAGCATTTGCTTGTTTCTTTTTCAGTACTTTCAAAGATACTTTTTAAATATATTTTATCTGTTATTTGGTTGAACTCGGGGAGAGCTGACATAAATTGCCCACCAAATCTGGAAACAAAAGTGTCCTTATTTATTTATAAACCAGTCCCACACTGTGGTCTACAAAGTGTCAAAGGATTGCTACTCAGGTGATCTCAGGAGTCTTTTTGTTTTGTTTTGTTTTGTTTTGTTTTTACTAAAATCGCCATTCTAGAAGCAAAACAAGGTGTGGGCCACATCCCAGGCCCTGTGCTGGCTGTGAAGCCTTCTAGTGGAGGGAGTATCTCCAAGGACCCATGTGTGTGTCCGCCAGTCTCAGAGAGATGGGTCACCTCTGGACTTCTTCCAGCTCCTCAGGTGAGCACTGAAGCTTTGATCCCCAGCATCCTTGATAAAGCCTCTCTCTCCCCATCCTTGATAAAGCCTCTCTCTCCCCATAGTGTTCCACTAAGAGTGAGGACACGGGCCCTCCTGCAGTTTCTGGTAAAGTAAGGTTTTTTGGTTTTTTTCCCAATATGCTCTGGACTGCTCTAGCCAGACCTAGACTCCAACCTGTACCTTACACAAATGGCTCTATCCAGAGTCCTGTTGACACGTGACATAGTTAAGGTGTGCAACCTCCACTGTATCAGATCTCCTTCAAGTAAGCTGGGCATGCAGTCACAGAAACAGAGAGATGTGGTATTCTGAAGCCATGCTCAATTTCCAAAGCAGGACCTGCAAGTTCCATCTCATATCTACAGATTCATTACACCTCCAACATATGTGAAATCTTCTTATGTAAGTACATATAGTCTTATCTTAGTCCTTTTAATGTAGAGTGTTAAATGGTAGTGACATACCATAGTTGATTTAGTATTATTTTAAAATTCAAAATTAACAAAGCTTTTCATTTATTCTTTTTTTTCCTTCTCCCTTCCTTCCTTTGATTCAACCCAGGAGCATTCTACCTCTAAGTTATATCCCTAGCCTATTTTTTTTTTCAAACAGAGTTTCACTAAGTTGCTGAGAGTCTTGCTAGGTTGTGGAGACTGACCTCGAACTTACGATCCTCCTGTCTCAGTATCAAGTACTGAGATTACAGAAATGCCCAGCTAACAAAGCTTTTCTTCTAGTCTTGGGGAAAATAGTCCATATATATATATATATATATATATATATATATATATATAGAATAATATATTAATAGAATAATATATTAATAGAATAATATAACTGAGAAAATGCCATGGGTGTCTTTAGTTCCCCAAATTCATGCCTGGACATATTTAGGCACTGACAGCCCAGAGGCAGCTTCATCAGCATTGGTCCTGGATCACATCCTGGCCATATTGCAAACCTGCCCAGGCTACGTGGGTCTAGGGGCTTGAGGATTATTCCTTATCAGCCTAGTTAGCCCCCATCACATTCCCAGAGGCAGCTATTCTAAGATGCTAGGATCCTTTTAAGCTTGATTTCCCAGCTCTTCACCACAGATCATCATATTGCCCTGTATTCCACAGGGAAAAAGGAAATCTTTGCGCAGAACTCTCCTCCCCTTACGTTAACACAACCTCTGACTGTCCTAAACCATTATCAGCCTTTCTATTAGTGGGTAGTCTCAGATCCAGCTATTTCTCTTTCCCACCTGGACTCCACGAGGTGGCCAGCTGCATGTGGTCTGCCCAGTACTAATGCATTCAATATCCAGGGCGTTAAACTCATGTGGGTTTAACCCGTGTGCCTAATCTAGAAGATGTATGAACAGAAGGAAACTGCACATTGAAAGGAGAAAAGGGGGGAGATGTGCAGTATATAACACTACACCTAAAATACTGCACTTCATGGTATTGTAGATTAAAATAAAGTTACGGAATGACATAAATTCCAGCACAGCTTTCTCAATGTCTTAAGATGTGTCATAGCATTCCTGGCCAGGTGTGTGACGTCAGCTGTGATTTTATAGAACTGTGGAAATAGGAAGACTTCACAAACAGCAGGAAAACCCCAAATCTTGGTTCTCATTAAGCCTGGACTATAGATTAATACATGTATAAATTGGACAGTATTTGGCATAAAAATATTTTAACATTAAAAAAGAAGACAATAGATAGGGGAATATAAAATCATAAACTTGGAAGAAAAGAATTCATTCTTTTCATTGTTTTTTTTTTTGTGGCACTGGGGATTGAACCCAGGGGCATTCTACCTCTGAGCTACACCAGCAGCCCAGCCCTATTTTTTATTCTTTATTTTAAAGCAGGGTCTCACTAAGTTGAGGAGGGCCTCACTAAGTAGCTGAGACTGGCCACGAACCTGTGATCCTTCTGTCTCAGCCTATAAAGTACTGGGACTACAAGTGGGTGCCTAGTGAATTCATTCTTTTCAAATACAAAGTGTAGGTGGGCATGATAGTGCATGCCTATAAACCCAGTAATTGGGAGACTGAGACAGGAGGATCACAGGTTCAAGGCCAGCCTCAGCAATTTAGCAAGACCCTCAGCAACTTACCAAGACCCGGTGTTGTGGCGCACGCTTGTAATCCCAGTACTTGGGAGGCAGAGACCGGAGGATCCGGGTTCGCGGCCAGCCTCAGCTACTTAGTGAGGCCCCCCGCAACTTCATGAGACCCGGTTTCAAAATAAAGTATAAAAAATAGGGCCGGGGATGTAGCTCGGAGGTAAAACGCCCCTGGGTTCAATCCCCGGTACCGCAAAAAAAACAAATTAATTAAAAAATAAAATTAAAATAGAGCTGTGGGTGTGGCTTGGAGGTAGAATGTCCCTGGGTATAATCCCCAGTACCAATAAATAAGCAAATAAATAAATAATAAAGCATTTATGCCAATGAGTGTCACTCCTTTTTATTAGAAATCAAATTTTCTGGTCTGATAACAACTTCTTCATGTTTTCCTTTAACTATTAGCCACTCACTAATAATGAGCACCAATGGTCATTATCATGCTATCAGAGAAAAAGGTATCATTTTTATAATCACTTGTTTTGATTTATTAAAGAATTTTCCCTTTTTAAACTAGGGCATATATGGTATGGAATATTTTTTAAAGACATTGTGATTATCCAAGTAAAGCACCAGTAAATATTTTGAAAATCTGAGCTAAACATCACAAGGTCATATGTGTTTATGAATATACAGACTATATGTAACAATCTTTAAATATTAAAGGACTGGATTCCATGAGAATATCAGGTATTTGAGGACAAGAAACTCTATTTGAACAGGTAGCATTATGAATTATAAACAATTTGAGCAAAGGTTGTTTTTTATACTTTTTTAAGTGACTGTCTAGGCAGAAAATAGCATTCACGTGAACTGTTCCTGGGAAATCTCTTTTTAGATCCTTAGGGGGCCTATAGGGGGAGTCATTTGGGCTTAGTAGCCAAGAAAAATTGCTTTGAAGTTAGACAAACCAGGATTTTTTTTTTTTTTTTTTTTGACTGGGGATTGAACCCAGGAGCATTCTACCTCCAAACTACACCCACAGCCCATTTTTTTTATCATTTTGAAACAGGGTCTTGCAAAGTTGCTGAGGCTGGCCTCGAACCTGCAATCCTCCTGTCTCAACCTCCCAAGTACTGGGATTACAGGAGTGTGCCACCATGATCCCTGGCAAACCTGGATTCTAATCCTGGCCAGGTCACTTACACACTGTGTATCCTTCTGCGTATTACCTAAATTACTTACATGAATTCTCTGAGCCTCTGTTTGTGCATACATCAATAGGGATGTATGCACCTACCTCACAGCATAGGTGTTATAAGGATGAAATGAGCTCATGTTCACCATGTAACTGTGTGTCATTTCCTCAGTAAAAATGAGATATGATTAGTATCACCATAAATAATTATTTTAACCAAGTATTACTCACATACACATTGTTTACACATGCTCTAATACATTTTAAAGTTTGTTTAAGTCAAAGGCAGTTCCTGAAGTGCTAGGTGTGTTAAAACTCGCTTCATTTGCTAAATGTGAAAAAGCATATTTTAGCCCAATCTCACTGGGATGATGGAGCTTTATAACGTTACTTATTTTTATTTTGCCTGGTTATAAAAAGAAGCCACAACATAGAAGCAGAGCGTTTGGGAAGTCCCAGAAGTGAGCAGCAGAAGGTATGGGGAGCTAAAGAGAGAATAGTATCTCCTCAGAATAGCACAAGCCACACGATGCTGATGGGACATTCGTTTGGAGGCGACAATGCTGCCTGTGATTTTGTTTTACTTTTTCACACCACCATGCGGGGCGGTTTGAAAGAGCTAATAAGGCTTTTGAAACAGCGGTGCTGGGAGGTAGTCAAATATTTAGAGGCCAGGGGTCCTTAATCACCTAAGTGCTTTTCAATGAATACTGATGTGACAAAGGTTCATATTTAATTGATTCCAGAGTGACTTTTTGTTAAATAATGGCTCAGTAAAGAATCTGAGAACCTAGCTACTCCCAATTAAAAAGTATACATCTTCTTGTATGTCAGAGCTGATACCAGACATGTTGGCGCAAGTCACCAGTTCACCGAGGCCCCTGAACAGAAGAAGTAAATACACACGTGTCTGTATATACTTGTAGGGCTGTGGGAGGTGGGGTGGAGGAAAAGAAGGGACTTCCAATTATTTTCAAAATGTGTCTTATTAATCTAAGTGAATTTCCTTTGAAAGGCTCTGGAATGGCAGGAAGTTGATGTGATCAAAATATACCATTTTGAGAATCATACCAAAGAACACCAAAGTAATCTAAGTTTACCAATTACCAGTACTGGAAATAAATAAATGTTTTGTTGGAGCAGTAATGAATCACAACAAGGCCTGCATATACCTCCAATCTTGCTAAAGGGCACACAGATATTTCAGCTATTCATAAATATTTCTTCTGCTATTAGCCCTTCCTTATTATTGCAAGAGCTAAATGTAAATCTAAGAAGCTCAATGAGTACTAATGTATAAAATTACCATCCTCTCCTATCGACTTATCGCTGCAGTCATTATTCTAACGAGAGGCATGCTAGAAGAGTTTGAAAGGCAAAAGAGAGTAATCAGTGATTTAAGTCACTGGTCTTATTACCTATTAACAGAAACTACCAAGAGAAGTTAATTTTTAGGAGAATCAAAGCAGCTGGAAAGGAAGATAAGGCGACAGGGACCGTGTTGAACACCTCTTTCAACGCTCTTCCCTAAGGTTTAGTGAGAAGAATGTTTCATTCTGTAAATATGCTTCAATTTCACTTTCAAAAAGGCAGAAAAGCACACTTCAGATATCATTTGTATAACAAACACTTTATTTGTGATAAATATTAAATCCAGCTAGTGTTGCTAAGCTATCATCCACACAGGTGACACATTTCTGTTACATTAAGCAAAGTCCTGTGACTTAAAATTATCTTGTGAATTTAAATTATCTTGAATATCATACCTGTTATATGATAATTATAATACAGAAAGGTTGCCTTCCCGCCTCCTCACAGATATCTAAACAAAATGCAGACAAAAGAATATATACATACTGCCAGGTGTGGTAGCGCATGCCTGCAATCCCAGTACTTGGGAGACTGAGACAGGAGGATCTCAGATTTGAGGACAGCCTCAGAAACTCAGTGAGACCCTCAGCAACTTAGTGAGACTCTGTTTCAAAGTAAAAAATAAAATAGGGCCAGGGGTGTAGCTCAGAGGTAGAATCCCCCTGGGTTCAATTCTCCAGTACTACAAAAAAAGAATATATACATACTCACTAGATGCACTCAACCATAACTAAAAATTTAGTTTTGCTGTTTACAGATGACAATGACAGCTTTTGAAATTATTCTTGTAAAAAATACAATTATGCAAACCACTAATATAACAATCATAGGCATGAAGAAAGTAGTCACTATTAGTCTTCCTAAACTTTTTAACTATAAAGATAAAAAATAGGTCAGTGACAGTTTGATTAGTTGAAACTAAAAAAAAATCAGTTTCTTTGTTAAGATAGTTTTGCTTCTTTCAATTCAATATATAAGTTTTATGAATTTAAGATGAGCCAGACAATATTTTCAACACTATAAAAGATATTAAAGATCTCAATTCTAAAAAATCTCAAACTAGTTGAGAAAAATTAAAAATGAAATAATTGAAGAACAATAGAGACCATAATATTCAGGCACCAAAATAATTGCAAATGTCTCACAATTTATAAAGGTAGAGCTTTCTATGAAAATTGATTACATTAGAAGTCTTTAAAGGAGAAGACTTCAAACAGTTCCTTCAAAGAGATTTAGAATAAGAAGAACAGAAAAAAGGAGGCATACTTCCTCTCTTCGAAATTACCATTTTTGTTGAATATTTTCTACTTTCCCATCAAACATATTCATAATATCAGTACCAACTAGAAACAATATACCTGTGACATTGGAAAAAGATATACTGGGAGAACATTTTAATCATCAGTTCACAAATGCTGTGCTACTGTTCTTCCCAAAAAATAAAAATAAAATTGATTAAATATTTAAACTTGCCTTTTATGACCCTTAATAAGATTTATTATATAAAAGGACACTCTGGGAGACACTGCTGGGGCTGGGGTCAGATACTAGACTCTCTTCCTAGCTCAGAGAATGGGATGCATTCCCACAATGACCTCAGCAAAAGGACAGACAGATGACAGGCCTTTGGGTTATTCGACAGTTAAAAAATATCTAAGTCCTGAGGGCTTACTGTGAAGTACAAGGTGAAGAAAATGTTGTGCATGTCTGAGTCATGTCTAGAGCTTTTTAAAGATACAGATACTGGAATCCTTCCTAAACATCCTGAGGAAAGCAAAGGTATCTACTTGTTTTTTATACTGGATTCTGATGTTCACTTACTAGAACTACCTACTAGGGATATTACCTGCACAAAATGTCTCATTAGGTAATATTGACTCCATCCGGACATGTTGAATTTTCCTCTCAGATATACTTCTGAAACACAAAGAATTAATTTCCAGTCTCTACACTGATATATCAAAATAAGTACAATGAAATATCATGCTTATCAGAGAAAATAGGTATGCATGAAATGCCCCAAAACCTCAAGTTTTGATGTCTTCATGAAAAACATTTCAGACTAAGAATTGTTTTTATGTATTCTGATCCAAGTGTTATAGAAAATATAGTATTTTAGAGAGATAACACGGCTTTAGATTTCCATTTATTCGTCATCTGTAATCATATAGTGAGCAAAACCTGCTCACAGAAGAGCATTTCCATGAATAAGATAATTTGGGGGAAATTGTGAGTTTATTTCTTTAAGCTAACCTCTTTTAAGGAACTAAATTGTTGCTTCTTATATAATATTATAGAAGTTGACCTGCTAAATGCCCAGATCTTGCCAATCTTAATGATACTCATTTTCCCTCTATGTATATCCACAAGAAAATTGCTTTATAGAAAATATGCTGCTGATTCTCTGAAAAGAGAAAATCTCTTTCCTTGGAAATATTAGTACAAGAGATTTATCAAAAACTATAAACTTTTACTCAAAAAGGGAGAAATATTTTTCTTAGAGGAGAATATTTAATATTTATTTTAGGTGCATATAGATTTATTTTATTTACTTCTTTTATTGGTGCATTGTAGTCCCACATTATAATGTAGCTCAGAGTGGTAGTGACATACATGCACACAGCACTTGGTGAGCTTCCCTTGGCTCCCTTCTCACTCCCTCTCTGTTCCCATACATCAATTCTTCAAAAATTACTTGGTGATTTTTTTAATTTCTCTGGATATTCTAGATATTAGTCCTCTACCAGAGGAATAGCTAGCAAAAATCTTCTCCTATTCTGTCGGCTCTCTGTTGAGGATCTTGATTATTTCCTTTGCTGCACAAAACCTCTTCATTTTAATGCAATCCCATGTATTGATTCTTATTTTAATTTCCTGTGCCTTTGGGGTCTTGTTGAGGAAGTCTTTACCTGTGCCTATGTGTTGAAGTGTTGGACCCATGCCCTCTTCAAGTAGCTGCAAGGTCTCTGGTCTGATTTTTAGGTCTTTTATCTATCTTGAATTGAATTTTGCACAAGGTGAGAAGGTGGGGTTTATTTCTACTTTTCTGCATATGGTTAGCCAGTTTTGCCAGCACCATTTGTTGAAGAGGCTATCTTTTTTCCAGTGGGTGTTTTTAGCCCCTTTGTCAAAAATCAATTGACTGTAGGTGTGTGGATTTGTTGCGGAGTCTTCTATTCTGCTCCATTGGTCTATGTGTCTGCTTTTGTGCCAATACCATGCTGTTTTTATTACTATGGCTTGGTAGTATAGTTTGAAGTCAGGTATTGTGATACCTCCTGCATGGTTCTTGTTGCTGAGAACTACTTTGGCTATTCTGGGATTTTTGTTGTTCCAAATGAATTTAAGGACAGATTTTTCTATGTCAGTGAAGAATGACTTTGGTAGTTTAATGGGTATTGCATTGAATCTGTAGATCACTTTTGGAAGAATGGCCACTTTGATGATATTTACTCTGCCTACCCAAGAGCATGGGAGATCTTTCCATCTTCTAAGATCTTCTTCAATTTCTTTTTTCAGTGTTTTTTAATTTTCCTTGTAGAGGTCTTTTACCTCCTTGGTTAGGTTTATTCCCAAGTATTTTATTGTTTTGGGGGATATTGTGAGTAAAAATGTCTTCTGGATTTCTTTTTCAGTGGATTTATGGTTGGCGTATAGAAAAGCTTCTGATTTTTTAAGATTGATTTTGTATCCAGATACTTTGCTGAATTT